>JACWRQ010000017.1:9132-51230 GCA_014849955.1 Cryphonectria carpinicola | reverse complement strand
AAAGTAAAAGAAAAAAAAAAAAAAAAAAAAAAAAAAAAGGCCTGCAGTGTTATATTGGAGTAATTATGGTAAAGAGCAAATCATCAGGACACAAAGCAATGTAACCTGCGACCACCAGCGACCAACATACCACGCTGAAATACATCTCTTATATGTTGTATGGGGAGTCACTACAGTCTTGTGCTATGTTCTGTAGATAAGCTTAGGTAGGATTTTCGGCCACCCTACCCGATGTAATAGCAGGGCCTCCGCGATACGGTAGGGATAAATTCAAACATAAAAACTTGTCTGGGCTCGACACTCACCGATACCATCATAGTCTAGAGAAACGTCGGCAACATTTCTAATGCCTCGCCATTACTCACGTCCCTGATAATATGAGCCTCTTTTCGAGGTCTATGTCCACATCGATCTTAGTAGATTCTTCCCCAGGCCGGCTGACGACGAAGTTGGGCCTGCGCATGCTCGTGGTCCTCCTCAGCTGAAACCAAGTTATGTGCGCTTGCGTGTGAGAAGACTGGCTTTTTAACTATGTATGACTGGCTTGTATGATCAGACCGAACGTTCATGACTTCTTCCGGACCAACAATAGATGTGTGAATAAATTATTTACGCTGGAAACGCTACATAGGGTGGGCACAGGAGTCCTCGCAAGGATGTCTTCCCATGGTAGGGAGGCGTTATGCCGCCACCCGGAACAGCCTTGGGCCTGAACTAGTCACTAGGGATAGTGGCTGCAGATTAGATGGGTACCAAGGAGCTGCGGGTTGTTTCAGGGCTGTGTAAGTATGCTGGAACCTCCCCATGTTAGGCCTTTCGAACATGATAAGCCACGAGGAAAGAGTTGAGGACTATCTCAGTCTTAACCTCGCGAGTATTTCTGAGCGATATCTGACGGGATGCTCTAGCGAACATGAAGGTGGAAAAAATAGCCCTGTTTGAGCATGAGCATAACAAAGACAGAAGGATGAGAGGAGCCTCGATCTCTCATCGTCGTTCAGCTTCACACGTGGCACAGGATACATGATCTGAAAGTCTCGTCTCCCCCCTGAATTAGCATAATCATGAATATCATGGATAAGAGCTTGAATATTCAAACTTGACCCGGACTTAAAAGACGTTTGTCTGGGGTTTGGTAGACAAGTTATAGCGGGAACTGAAGGACCGGCGCAGCATCACAGAGAACACCAGCCTTAAGGGAGTCAGACAATATCATCGCCAGGGTACTTGGGAGAGACAAGACTAGAGTATTGATGACCGGAGATGAAGTCACCTTGCATCCAATGTAAAATAACAGAGACATTACCCTAAATTCTTTCTTGGGAGCCAGAGAGGTGGGTTTATCAGGAACAAGATTGCATTGCAAACAAGCATGCGTCTTAGCTTGGCCTCTACTAGAAGAAGCGGCTGTTGAGGGATCCTAGGACATGAAAACCAGAGGCTGATCTACGCAAAAGCATCTACTTTCTAGCCCTTATATACCTTTCTATCATGGGTTCAGCTGGCCGCAGTATGATTGGTCCTTTCTCTCTACTTCAGCTTGCTATTTCGAGATTGTTGCGTGTCTGTTCAATATCATCGATCAACTTCCAAAGGGCATTTTGTTCTAGTATGCACTTGGGCACCACGACTGGGGCAACGCGACAAGTAGGATTCATAGCCGTAGTAGCAATAGTAGTAGGAATTCCCTAGATCAGCATGTGTGTGGTTTCTTTTCAAACACTGGGTGTAACATCCCAATTCAGATTGCCTCTGCTACGCTCTGGGGGTCCAAGACTAAGTAGTCACCTTTTAACGGGGAGGCGTGCGGCGCAAGGCGTTGGAACGAGCACTGTCCCAGAAGCGCTGTATAAAGCCCCAGTTAAACAATAGCATGAGGCCACATACTGCTGCAGGACAGGCCGATGGCTGCTGTGTCCAGGGCTAGTTGGTACTTACTGGCACCAGGACGAAGACGGCCGGCCATGCTGAATCCGTCGTTCCCGCACACGACTCACGCAGCTAGGGGTGGAAGATCACTCAGAACAAGGTGGCCCCTAAACAGGCTTTATCAATGAGGACACCAAACTTCAGGGAGCTATCTCGTTGAAGGCATCTTCTTGAAAATGCCAATCGTGGAGGTGTGAACACCCATTAGATTACGTGCATACGCGAATGCCATGTTATACAGAGATCAGATCAAGTAAGTACGTCAAGTAACAATAAGCAATCAATGACAGGTGTCTTTCAAGGGACACAAAATACTTCTCGTCGACAGGTCGATAGCGAAGCGAGGATACCTCCCCAGGGCATCTCTATCCTCTCGGCCTGTCCACCTCCCGTCCACGTGGGCCTGAACAGCCGCGGGAAGCACCCTTAAGGGTTTTCCGCCGCGGAGAACCATGCTGGGAAGGAGGAAGTCTGGCTGTCCCTGGAAAGCCACCGCCAAGTCCCTTCAAAAACCACATGCACCACGATCAACCCAGCATAGCTTCAACTCAAAAAACTTCGACTCGAAACATCAGTCCACCTTCGAACTCTTGCCCCGCCCCGACTTCGGGAGGTCACCAATCTCGATCGCGCCCTGTCAGCACGTTCCGGCCCAAAGGGAAGTAAAGTGTACTAAGCGGCATGCTTGGGGAGACAGTGGAGGGTGGGGGGCGAGTGAGGGTGAGTGAAAGTGTGTGTGCTCGCTCACAACCCATCGCACTCCTGGTCCGCCCGGAAAAAGGGGGGCCTTCGTAGTCCAATGCAAGCAAATTTAGTGACCACCGCGGTGTACGTGGTGCATGCTCCGCCCACTGGAGGCAACCAGAATGGCCTGTGACCGCCAGTGGACTGAACCTTTCTGGCTACCATAGTACTGGCTAGAGACAGCCCCCCCCCCTCCCGTTTCTCCTTTTTTCTTTCTTTTTGTCCTACTGATGTCCCGTCACCGTGTGTGAGAGACTGTGAGATCACAAGATGGATCCACACATCGACAGAAAGCCCTTGGCTCGAGTCTGATGCGATTTGCCCCCACCTTCCCCTTCCCTTCCTTTCCCTTCCCCTCCCTTCCCCTTCCCTTCCCTTCCCCTTCCCCTTCCCTTCCTCTCTTCTCCTCCTTTACACCGTCCAGGTTTTTATGGTTATTTTTCTCTGATTTCTTTTGTTCTTTTCACAGAGTGGCCCAATCCCGTAGATAGATCTACTACTCACGGGAAGTTTTGATCGACGTTTGCTAACGCAATGCCCTCCAACACAGTTGGCGCATTGGTCCCCTGATGAGTAAAGGGCCGGCCGGCTCTCTGCCAAGCTGCCAAAACTGTGAACCCAGCCGTGTGCCCTCGGAGATGATGTTCTCAAGGGTGACAGGGTTTACGTCCATGTCCACGACCACAAGGGTGTAGCAGCACAAGCGAGAGGCTGAGAAAGCAATATCGAAGACATCACACAAAAGTACACAATCGGGGAGATCCTTTCGGCTCCTCATCTCGGGCGCGACGTTTCTTCTCGGTTGTACCTCTAGAGGGTCTGAAACTGCTCGACCTTAATACTACGTCTCCACCGGGAAGCATGCCAAGGAGTGCAGCTATAGAGCCCTTGTTAATTATTATGATCCAACGGCCAGGCCGAGTTTCCCAAGTCACGATAGCAAGATCCCTTTCTCGAGAAAACTCAATGCTCATGTTGGTTATGGCCTCGTGTGCTTCCCCGGAGCAACACTATGATCATTCCTTGGTACCCCGGGCCATGAACAAGCCTCTCTTTCCAAGTTCCACCCCCATAGACACCTCTCCCATCTTATCAATGGCAAAGTCCTTCCCCGCCCCGGCATTGACAAAGATCTCCCTGATCTGCGCCTCCTCAAAGCCGTGATGCGTCACCGTGTGTTGTGCCTTGAGCACTGTTGAATTTTCGCTGTCCTCATGTCCGTGTGCGTGTCCATGATCATGATCATGGCCATGATGCTGCCCATGACTTGCAATAGGCGCATGCGTAAGAAAGTCGACGATCACCAGGACGCCCCCGGGCTTCAGGCGAGCGACGAGGCGCTTTGCCGCAAGTTGGGGATCGTCAAAGTGGTGAAACCCGAGCCCGACGATCGCCATGTCGAAGTCGAGAAACTCTGGGTTTCTGAAAGCTTCTGGGTCTTGGTCATCAGGAACACAGAGGTTGCCATGATATGCAAACATCTCATCTCTGGCCAAACCCTTTTGGACGATAATGCATGTCAGCGTCTAGAACAGGACGTTGAATATTGATGAGGGTGTGAGCAGCAACTCACCTGATTGCCAGCTCGCGTATTATAAGTATCGACCATCTTCTGCGAGAGGTCAACACCTACGCACTGTGTCGTGTATGATGCGAAAACCTGACCTCAGCAGTTCATGTCAGTAGTCGCCCACGTCTGGCTCGGGAACAAACGAGCTGCGTCACGAGAAAGGGGGAGGGGTCGGAGGGCTGACTCTAGACATGGCGCCCGTGCCGCAAGCATAGTCGAGAACCCTCACTGCGCGTGTAGGCTTTGCATCTTCCTCGGCTTTCCACTCCCCAGAATCATCATCCTCGACCCACTCCACGCCGATGAAGCCTCGCCTGGCTTCGATGCGCCTTGCGATCTCTGCAGCGGTTTTCTCATGCTTCTCGTCGTAGCTGGCAGCTTCATCACTGCGAGGACCACACGCCGTTAGCTTTCCATGCAACCCAGTCGAGCGAGCATTCCCGTCCCATTCAGCTCGGAAGAGAAGAAGAAAGAAAAAAAATAGAAAGGAAAAAGCTATGATGGCAACCCACTCGAAGTAAGCCCGATTCAGGTCAGTCCTATCCTCCATCCTGTACGATTAGGGTAGACGTTCTTCTGCCGGCCAAGCTACGCACAACCTCCAGTCAACAATAGGTTTCCTGCTTGACGAGACGAGATGGAAAGAAAGCGATGTCGTTGAGCTGCACAGAACAACAGTTGGCGCGCCCAGACACGCAATTAAAGCCACATTATTAGCAACGCGGCCGGAGACTTTCTAGGCGCGCCAAGTCATGCCGGAAACATTTTCAAGAGAGAGAGTCATACACATGCAGTTTTGGCAATAGAAAATCCACTCGAGCAAAGTGTCCGAACAAACAGGAAACTTTTCATGGTGAACCGCCCTCCCCTGAGAAAGCAAGTGATCGCTGTTAGAGCCTCGCGAATGTGCCTTACAACATCATCGCCATTCAGCACCAGCCTGGGCCGGTGCCTCCAGACCGGAGTGGCCCTATTACACCCAGCTTACGCCTTGGTGTGAGCTGGTAGCACCGGCCCGCCTAACCCCAAGGAAACTTTTGAAGCAAAGAAAAGCAAAGAGATTGAGTGTTGCACCTACGTCGTGGTGGTACAGAAGCACCCGAATCGAATCTAAGAACTGATACCGAGTCGATGCCTAACTGCAGGCGGCCGCCTCCTGAACAAGTGGTTCTTGTCTGAGGGAGGGGCCTATTGGGCAACTTTCCCGCCTCTTGGCCCCGAAAAAACCAGTCTGCCCGCTCTCACTAGCAGTTCGACTTGGTGTGCATGGCCAGGTAGCGTGCAAGTACGTTGTGGACGTGTAGAGCTGCAGGAGGAAGAAGAAGCGGTGACATCAGCTGGTGGTTAAAAAGGGGGAGGGAGGGACGGACGAGCACACGAATGGTGGGTGAAACGGTATGCACAGTGTCGGGATGGGCCCAAGTACAGGACAATCATGCCAGGCAGAGTTTAGGAGGGAGATAGAGTGGCCACCGAGAAGAGAGCTTGCAAGGGCAAGGGCAGCAGAGGAACCTTGGAAGCTATTCCCCCTCCACCCCCTTGGACGATGCCGGCTGCAGCCTGGTCACAAGCTGGCATGCTGGGACAGGACTCCAGCCACTAGGGATCCAGTGTGGGCCTCCCTCCTTGTGATCGCGGACCGATGCGTGTCGTCCGGCTGCGGGCCCCTGTGGCTCGCTCTGTCAAGCTACAGGGCCCGTACCGACAGAAAGCCAGGCAGGGCAGGCTCTGGATCTTGGCCCTTCGCTGTCGCTTGTTGGCATTCATTCCTTGGGAGCTGTCCAATCCTCCTGTCCCTCTGCCCGACCCCCAAGGCATGCACACACACACACACACACACACATATACACTCAGCTCCTTTAGGATTTATCACGAGGCCAGCTCCTTCGTCTCGGTCCCAGTCTCAACACCCTGCTCGTGCCCGATCCTTCCTCGCTTGTCGCCCTGTAGTCCCAAGGTCCAGGTCGGACGGCGACAAGCGAGATGGATATCATCACCATGAAACGCCACGATTGCCCAATAACGGGCTGATCTGCAGCAGACGAGTCCCAGGTGCTAAACAACGGGTCGACGCCAACTGCGGGCTGCTCCCGAAAAGGTGGAGCCTTGTCGATATCGCGAAAGATTATACGTGCCTATGCAATGACACTTTAGAGCAAAGACACGCCATCCAGCTCGGGGTCGGAAGGATTCGAGCTAAGCCGGCCCTCTCTCTCCCAGTCCAAAAGGGAAGGGGAGAGGACTGATACGCCGCGATCTAGCGATGCTTTGTCCCAAGAGGCAAGAAAGATGAACAACAAAACCTGCCTCTCAGCACAACCCCTTGGTGATGACCATGGAAATGCCCACGTGCGCTAGCTGTAGGAGATCAGTGGAAAATTGATAGACCGCCGCCTCACCCAACCTCGATAGGAAAGAAGCCTAGAAGGAGGGGGGGGGGGCGACTGGTCTCTGGTCTTTGTGAGATATCACGTCTTGGCATCACAGCATGATGGTGTGGCCTTATGTATGCGCGATGAGAAACTTGATATAGGTCTCGTGTAACATTGAGCTGGGTGGCCAGCATTTTTTTGGGGTCGCAGCTTGCGTAGTGAAAGCCCCCGCACACCACCGGCCGACTGCATCCGCTAGAAAAACAATGGCGGGCGGTGCCTTTGTCCCATTCCTTGAAAATGATCATGCTGCCTGCCAACGGCCAAATTGGATTGGAATCCGCGAGACACTGGGTGTGCACATGCTGCAAACGGGACGTTAGTGGCTACCACAACTGACCCCGCCTGTCTCTGATCTCCCTGGCACCCCTTGGTAGTGATCTCTTCGGTTGTGCCACCTGCCAGTCGTCTTCGCAGCTTGGACAACGGGTCTTGGCCTTGCTGGCGAAAGCGAGTGAGCCCGTTCTGCGGACGTTGTCTGTCAAGCAAGTGAATCCTATCTCACTTCAGGTTCACCACCTACCGGGTCCTCACCGCTGGTCTGTGTACTATAGTATAGAAACGCGGCCTCCCGGTGGCACAGCAGACAGGTTCCGTAACGTTCTCTGTCTTTGTTTGGACCAGATCCATGTACTCTCGAACCTTGTACTTCGTACAAAATCAAAACTCGGTAGGACCTGGGAGGGTGTGCAATTAGGGCAAGCAAGACGGCAGGGCTATATGCCGCGATTGGGAATAGGCGACACACCAAGACCTGCTGTGAGAAAAGAGAAGGTAAAAGTTCCACACCGGGATCTAACAGTATCATAGACACAGTCCGTCAGCATATCCGTAGGTTGGAAGACGCAGTCATCTCCCCAGTGTCGGTCGCCCTTGAGATATGTCATAGTGTTATGGATAACCCCATCACAAAACAAGCGTCAGCGCCGAAGCCACAAATGTCTCTCGCCAGGCTTAATGAGGTGTGCGGCGAGTCAGCGCCCGGCATAGGCAGGGATGAATAGAACGCCAGATGGCCCGAGAAACGGGTCTCAGACAACACGCTGGTGGATCTTTTGACATCGAATGGTTCTAACACTCTGGCCTGAAGTGGCTTGGCTTGTGTCGCTCTCCCACGGGAAGGAAGCTTGGGAAGAAAGGATTCCCGCAGTCATTGTCGATCGTGTTCGTCAAGACAGAGCGGCAACGTCGAGGGGCGGCTGGGGACAGAGGTTGCTGTCACTGCCCTTGTCCACAAGCCCCAATTCGTGAGATAACCCCGAGGCTAAGACCAGGGACCTCGAGGGGGATTTACCATGGAGAAAGCTCGCAGAAGGGCAGTTCAAGCGTGGGATGACCGATGCCATCCAGCTGAGGTGGAGAACAGACGGCGGCGCAGTCGGTTCAAGCCGTCGTGTTTGACTTTGACTCATGTCTAAGAATCGCCCATGATCTTCCCCACCACGTCGCCGACGGTAATGGGTTGCCCCTATGAGCCCGGCGGGCTATAGAGGAGCGATGTTGTTGGTTCAATCAGCCGTGACATGTCCGATGGACCGCTCGCTTGTGGATCGATTTTTTGAGACTGCAGATGCAAAATATATGCTGTAGCCTGCCCCGAGAAGAGAACGCACCGCCTCCTTCTTCTTCTTCTCCTCCTCCTCCTCCTCGTGTCATCGGTTCACGCACATGCGGTGTCACCCTCAGGGCGGTAATGGTAATGGGGAACCAAGGTAGTAACCCTGTTTTCCTCATCAGGCAAGTCGAGGGGCCGGGACATACCTGAACACGGATGCTACGAGTCTGAGCCGCCCGCCATGACGCTACCACAGTGTACAGGAACGTGTGGCACCTCATTTGCCGGGAGGGAAGCCTTTCAATGGGCGAGACATGGCGCCTCGTGGTGTGAGCCTCTTGTGCGCAATCGCTCCCTGGGTAAGACGATGCATGCATGTCTCGGCTAAATCTGCCCATGTTTGCCACTTGCTGCCCCTCGTCCCCCTCTACGACGCACGTGGAGAGAGGAGGGAAGGAGAGAGAGACAGAGGGAGGGAGGGAGGGAGACAAGAGGCGGGAAGCCTCGGCGAAATGTCGACCCAACAGTTTGGGCCCGAGGAGCGGCAAGACGGGAGGTGAGATTGACGAGCCCGGGAAGATCTGACAGAAGGGCGACCGACGGCGCTGGACCATGCGCGCGAATGTGTGCTTCGCGGTGACAAATCCCCTGTTGAACTCCCAAGAAATCGAAGGCGAAGCCCTCCTCCCCCATCTCGCTCCTCTACTTTTTCTCTCCTACCACAACAGTTCTAGCCTGGCATCCGCTGATGCGAAGATGTGTGCCGGCAAGTTTTGGAATGAAGTGGTGGACGTCCCCTCCTTCACCCGACTAGGTCCTGTGGGTCACGGGAAGTCTGATGTTACACCGTGCGAGGTCGGAAGTCTGGCGTAACATAGCGCCCAGTACCACCCCAGGTTGTAGTCGATACTTTCTGCGCTGTACCACCTAGTCTGATGACCTGCAGGCTCGCACCGGCCAAGGACGGAAGCGGGAAGGTTTCCTCGGGCCTTGCTGCAACCCCACGGGTGGCCCACCGCCTTTTTCCCGCACACAAAAGACGGTACCCGTGCGTGAAGGATGAAGCACTGGAGCATAATCAGCACTAAGGGAGGGGCCAGCATCAATGCTATGACTGAATTTAATGCAATGCAGCAGCTCACCTCGAGGCCTCTTTCTTTTTTCGGTGACAACAGATGCGAGTGGTGGCATGAGGGTGCCGTCGCATGCACGGTGCCGGGTTTAGCGACGAGGCAACCCGCACGAGGAGGTGCCTAGGCGATAGCCGAGCACGCAGCAGGCTGTTGCTTGGGTTTTGGCCCCTCGCTTGCCATTTCTGCTTCGCGACGTGCAGCGGTGCGCTGCAATATGACCGCTACGCTGTAGTACCACCCTCTCTGCCTCCGTCTTGAAGCAGCCCCGGCCTCGGTGTTTCTTACAGCCCCAGTCCCCGTCCAGTCCCTTTCACTTCATGGATTGTCCCTCCACAGCAGAGAGAGATCCCATGGTCAGCTGCCAACCGGAACACAGATCCAGCATGGCAGAAACAGGACCAGCGGGAAGTAGCGGGCCTCCGCATACCCTGATGTTCACGTGATGTTTGTAAGGGGGCCACCCCTGCACAAGCGACCCTGACGTGAGAAGAACTGGGCGGTGACAAGGAGGCCAGTCGTACAGGAAAGATAAGTCGGATGGTCGTGGAATCCCGCCCCCTCTCCAGAGCCCCAACGAGTCTCCTGTGATCGTGGTCAGCTGCATCGAGCTGACCACCAGCTCTGGTTCCGGTGGCCCTTTGTTTGGCCCGTGTCGGGCAGGCAACTCTTGCTCTCGTGTCACACCCGTCGGCACAAGTGCCTGGCAAACTAGTCCACAGGCAACGTATTACTCCCCAAGACCAGAGTTTGGTGAGATGTTCTAATCAAACTACTGCAGTGTAGGGCAGGTCTTTAGGTCATCTACGATTTTTGAAATGTAGGAGCGTATCAAGCCAACTCACAGATGGGGATGCCAAGCAATCATGTGGAGACGAGGCATCGTATGAGTTGTCTTGCTGTGCGCGCCGCGTAGACATGTCTTGCACACTGCGTTCTGACCATAGATCCTCCATCTTCAATTGGCTGTTTCCATTTCTTTTTGGTTTCTTTCTTGAGTGAAAAGAAGAGAAGAGTTGGGGTCGCAGCCACGAGATGCCATAGGACCACTTGTTGTCTTCAAGTCCTCCTCGCCCTAGGGAATGGTTTGGAGAAGTGACAAGTCGCTTTTTTTTCCGGAGCAAGTAAGTAATAGCCACCTCATGTTGGGCACATGGTCCGGCACTATGCAGGTTCAGAAATTGGTTCGCTGCTGGTTAGTGCCCAGTCGCTCTGGAATCGTGCCCTCTGTAGGTCAGCAGTGAGAAGTGATGTCGGTTCAGAAAGTAATAGTCAATCCGAGCAAGATGTCAACGAATCTAATGGTTCTCAAGAAGCCACGCTGAATGTTGACCCCCTCGTGAGTTACTGTGTCAGCGCTTGAGAGCGGGGTCAAGTGTTGACCCCGTGAGACTCAGGCAATCCTGAATCATGGCAGACGTACCTGTATCTTCAGTCACCATCTAGACATGTGTACCTCTCGGGAGCCCATTCACTGAGCAGTCATCTCACCTGGAGGACCAAGTCGAGAAACATACGGTCGAAGCTCTGCCAGCAGCACTTCGCGGCGTCAGATGAGGCCTCTGCTGGAGGGAGACTTGTCTCGTGCAAGACGGTGCTCGATCACGACGAGCATCCGGGTCGCCCCTAGCTGCCGCGGCGGGGCTTTCTTCACAACGCTAGATGTTCATGAGCCGTGCCCCTGTTTCCAGCGGAGAAGCCCCAGAACCATAGAAGTGGTTCAGGAGATCTCAGTTGTGATTCCTATGTTCTCAGGCGCCATAGTACCCCCTAGGGTACGGTCAAGTACATGATACTGCAGTCTGAATCGTGCCAATCACTCTTTCTCAAGGGCAAGGTAGGACCTAGCACGTTCCATCGCCACCTGTACTGTGTCATTCAAAGTCTCTCGGTTTCATGGCATGTAGGGCAAGGAAGTGATAATGAGGATTCACTGGCTGAAGTGAGTCTATTTATGCTTCCCCCCCAAACAAGCGAATATTCCAAACCGAAGACCTATAATAAGTTAGCCTTGACGGAAAATACTATGCCGAAGACCATTCGCGGGCTCGGTCTTTCACAAAAATTGGTACTCGGTTCGACTTACCATAACTCATTATTGCACAAGTGCTATCCGAGAAGAAAGTGCTGCCACAGCATTCTACTTGTTGTGCTGAGGCGCTACTGGAGAGTAACCATTGCTCTTTGCGCAAGAGGATCGGCTGGCTGTTTTCGTTCGTGTTAGACAGACAGCACTACTGACTTTCCGGCGAACTACAGCATTCCGAGCTGTTTGTACTGGCGTGGTCTCAGTAATGGGGACTCAATGCCTTCGAGAGGAGTATGAAAGACCTGCGTGGAGACTTGCTTCTGTGTCGTGTCATGTGCGGGATCACACCGTTGCTAATTTCGTTGTACGCTAGAGCGGCAAAGCTAAACAGGCTCGCTCAGCGTCTAATCTTAGTAGTCGTGGCAGCCTGCATTCATTAGAACGCGCTGAGCAGACTGACCCTCCCACCCACCGGCCCGCACTTGGTTTGATGCAGCCTTATGCCATCCTCAAGGCCAGTACAGTCGCTCTAGGATGTGCCGCACGATCCAGCCATGTCTTCTCAGGCGGCATGACCCGACCGTCCCGCGGAGGTAGTAAAATGGCAGGGCAAGCTCGCCGCTCAACACACCAACTGCTGCGACGCAAGGCAACAGCGGTGCTAAGCAACGCTCGGCAGCAGGAATTGAACCATGCGTGAGAAAACTTTCGCAACAAAGGTGGTCACTGTTCCGGCCGTCTGAAGCCGCATTCAGTCTGATGACAGCCAATCTACTCCGAGGCGTAGGAGCTTGACGAAGATTTCTGTGGTCCCCGGTGCACTTGTTGGGGGCGAATGCAGCCCCCCCCCCTCCCCCCTGATCTTGGAATAAAGTGAGTTGCCGGGGGAGGTTAATTAACACTCTGAACTAGAGTAACGTAGATTGCCCAAGTCTCTCTCCTCCTTGCTACCCGGGTATTTAGTACGGCCGTTTGGCTGGTGAGGCACGGCTTTGGTAACCGTCGTCCTCAGCAGAGACCAAGAAGCAATGGCGCATGATCAGAATGACTGAGAGTACATACTGATTGGTCTGCGGAGGGGGACGATGCTCGTGGCAATTCTTTCCGTTGCGAATGCCCGGTCAAGCTCGTACGAGGCCCTCGTGGCGCCAGGAACATCAGTCGCAACGTACCTAGTAGTGGACTACGGCATTTGGTAATTACGAGAACCAAGCCAGGGAGGCGAACGAGAAGTTCGGCGAACGCACCAGACCATTGGCAGCGCAGTGCCTGCTCAGCTTGCCCACTGCCTATTCCTGCATCATCACCGATCCTTTGCTATGAACTACCACCGTCTACTATTAGTCCTACTGCGTAGTAGTTCCTGCAGAGGGGGCCCACCTGAAGACACTCGACAGGTACTTTGAGTTTGCACTGTCTCCGGCCTTGGCTGAGCGGCGTAGGTGGGCTGAGCAAGGGTGACGATCGCGTGAACGGTGGAGTCGGCGATTCTGCGAATGGGGTATCTTCGGAGACCCTTGCTTGTCCTTAGCCGCTATTCTGTGCCTCTGTCCGTCTGGAGTTGACCAAGCCTTCCACGCCTTGAACTCCCGTCCGACCGTCTTCTCCCTTGCATTGCCGCTTGCACTTTTCCGGCGGTCTGGGTCAGCGAAACCTTTCGCCTGCTAGGAGAAGATGGACACTAGTTTCCATAGTCAGTTGGAGAGGTTGTGACCACCTTGCTGTTGAGGCGGAGCAGGAGAGAGCTTCAACTGCACTTCACAAGCTGCAACCTCCATGGAAAAGGAACGCTAGCTGAGAATGCATCCCAGCTCCCTGAGAGAGAGAGAGTGTGTGTGTGATGTACTGGGGAATGTAGGCTTGTGAACTCGCACCCACAACGTGGGGAAATGGTCTGGAGCGCTGGAGTGCGAGAGGGTGTGCCCAGCCCGCCACAAAATCGTCTAGGCTGGACAATTTGACCGCTCGGCTGTCGATAATCTGTCCAGGCACTCGGTGTCGTTCTGGGAGCTGTGATCATGGCACGGGTAATCCTGCGGTATGTGAGCGCTACACCCTTGCCCTGCCCTGCCCTGCCCTGCCCTGCCCGGGGTGGGCCATCGAATTTAGTCCACCCAATCTCTCTCTGTATGGTATACATGATCTGGTCAGCACCACCCAAGGGGATGGATACACGCGCGCCCATGATCACGAAAAGAATAGCTGACGGATCGTTGTCCATATCGCGGGGCGCTGCCGCGCTGCCGCGCTCGCTCGTGTCCAGACTCTGTTGTTTGGATGATGTCCTAAGGAATGGTCAGCGACAAGTATGATGGTCTTTTGGGAGCGGCGGGGGGGGGAGGGGGGTTGCCGCGTGTGGTCCTCGTGCGTTCCTTGTCTGCCATAGAAAAAAGCCCTACATCAGAGGCGACGAATAGTCTCGAGCCTCATCTGCAGGTGAGGTTGTGGATGGCGTCGAGTTGCCCCAGAGGACTGTACATGGTAGCATGTACCCTACATAGTAAATTACACCACAATAAGGATGAGATGGGATAGGGTAAAAGGTACCTTGGTCGGGGTTCCAGCAAGGCGGGCCATTGGCAGAACCCCACCTCAGTATCTGGTACCCTTCCATGCTAAGCTACTAAACCGACATGGAAGGCACCAACGACGACACCAGCTGACCTCCCATGCACGGCAGGGGCGGTAACTTCGGGCAGGTACGGTCCGCAAAATTTGTACCAAGCATGTACGCCGGCCTCTGGCCTGAGTGGGCAGAAGGCGCAAGGGTGGGCGGGCACACAAGGTGGGCAGTGCATCTTCTTGGAAACTTTAGCCCGTGATGGATGCATGGATGGGTGGTTCAGGTGCCTTTTTCCTTCTTCTTCTTTCCTTCAGAGGCCACCGAAGGAGGGGGATGCACAGACCAACACACCACCACCTGTTTTCATGGCCGTCATCATCACCAACCCTCCCCGACAATACCACCATCAGCAACCACGTTTTATTTAGCAGCCATCTCTCTAAACGGCTCTATACGCCGTCCTCGCAGCCTAGTGAGATATTTCTTGCGGTATCTGCCCCAACCCGGGTCATCGAGGCTGGCTGGGCGCTGCTGACCTGCAGCAGCACAGAGCACGCCTCCACACCGACGACCAGCCTGCGTCTCTTTCTGATCCCCTAATCTCTCGAGGTCAATGCGCCACACAAACATGGCCACCTAAGGGCCTGGGAGTCGACATAATAGCCGACATCTGTCTCTCGCGGGTCGGCAGCGGTGCCCGCCAACCCGGTGTCGCCGAGGCTGGGGGACACACCCAATTGCCCCACCGCGCCCTTCGAGAGCGCCAAACAGGGTGATAGAGCTGAATTTGACGAAGTCTGGACATCTGGACATCTGGAGCCACGGCTATGCGTCCCATGCACCCCTGGCGACGGCCGACGTTGCCGCTGATCACACAGAGCGGTTCACGGCAGTGTCCGCGCCCGAAATCGTGCAGATGTTTGAATACCCCTGCAACCCACGCGGCCTGGCCTTCACTACAGTAGTGCCTCTGTTGTGCGACCACCACCTCTGCTACGACCTAGCATATCTACGAGGACGTGGCCTAGGACGCCGGCCACCCTAAGCGCAGAACCAGACAGCTGCAGATGCAACGAGTTGTTGATAAGACCTCAAGAAGGATGAAGGGGCGCCATGATCAGATCGCGTCGAGGACCAGCGAGCCAGGGTTCAGAACTAAGGCCCCGCGATTAGGACCTCGGGAACCTTGCCGAAGACGCGACTTCCGACCAGCTCTGTCCACCGGACCCGAGCCAATGGGGGACCGAGACTGTTGGCATGGTTCTCTTGAGGCATCCATCCTCTTTATCCCAGTGGAGTGCTCAAAAACCGAGTGGTGGTCTTTTGGCGCTTCAGAAAAATCAGTGCTAAACAGGCATGTCCTCAGCACGGTGTACCATCAACCTCTGAAGCAGGCCGCATATTTGGAATCGATCGGCCGCCCAACTTACCATTCCACTGCAGGACCAATCGAGACAAATCAACGAATTGCCGAATTTGGCGCGGTAGGAGAGGGGCTTTGTCGCTCATCGGTGGGACCTGCAGCGTCCCAAATGGCAACGAGGAGCGCGAGTTGTCTGGGGGGAGGGGAGATGCTGCAAGGGTATCTTCTGGAAGCACACCCTGATCCATCGCCATCCTACTCCAATCTTGCAGCCATTGTAATATATCAAGCACGGTAAGCGCCAAGTTGGACTCCTTCCTTCGCAATCACTCTTTCGTCCTTCTCTCGTCCTCTTCACGAGACAAGAGAAAGGAGGTTGCCCTGAGCTTCCTGCCCACGCAGGAGACAATAAAACGCCACCCACCTGCCTGAAGGGGGTGTTTGGGAAGAGCAAGGCCTGTATGAATGTCCTACTATCCCCTCACCATGCATGCAGCTTTGTTGCTTATCTCTGTTCCCGCTCGCATCGCGATTCCAAGACGCTCGCCCCTAGGGTCGTTGAATATTGGGGCATCCCTTGTTCGGCAATAAGTTCCACCACAACGTATCGGTCGCCTGCTTTGACGTGGCTCGCCACGTGAAGCTATCAAGCTCCCAGCCCGATCCTTGCAGAGAAGGGGGAGACGGGTCCAAAATCAATCCTTCGATGCGGCCTGCTATGCGACCTTCGATAGGGCCCACGGCGCTGGGATTCGACAGATGAATTTGGAGCACCGTCTACCCCACTGTCAGCATCTGCGACAGGGGGGGCCACTACGCGAATCATAGGCTGTGCTGCCGGGATGGCCAAAGATCTGGTGACCCAAGACACCCGCACACCATCAGCTTTCATCGTGATTCCGCTACAGGGTGTTTGCGGTAGGGAAGAGGGGGTGGACAAGCATCCATCCCAAGACCACGACGCTCCCATCAATGAAAGGATCGCTCTCAAAGCTCTACGTCAGCCACCAACTTCTGGATCGCATCTGGACCACCGTCGTACACCCTTGACACTATACCAAGCTAAATAAAGATAGGTAGAATGTTGGGCTCCGACCGTCTGGTTTCGTACAAGTCACAGAGGGAGAGGGAGAGGGAGAGGGAGAGGGAGAGGGAGAGGGTGTGGGGTTGAGGAGAGGGGGGGGGGGGAGGCAGGATGCGACAGGTTGCTGCATTCGCAACCTTCTCGGTGCAATGCTTTTCGCAAAGTGTCTTGTCTGTTGAATGGCAATCGGCCCATCAACCACAGGCACCAACAGCCCAGGACGACGTCCTATCGACTGACGATATTTTCTCGACAAGACGAGGACAGCGCCGCCGCTAAACCCCAGGAGGGTGTCACCCAATTCCTGCGGCGCCATTCAATTACGCAAGACACCCTTCATCTGGGGGAGCTGATACCTTCAGCGCCGCAATGCTACGCTATAGACCACGCTACGTATCCCGAATAGAAAAGCCAAACTTCTTTTCTCCTTGTGAGTGCTCTCTCTCTTCTCTGACGCTCCGCAGACTAAGGTAGCGAGTGAGGTGCCCTGTCCCTTGGACGAACGCCGCCGCGCGCGGCCCGTTGACATGCCTTCCCTTAGTGCTCTGGTACTATGCACGCAGAGTTCGCCGGAAGCAAGCCTCCATCCTGTATTCCTGCGCTGGGAAATCCTATGCTGGGTAGTAGCGGCTCCCTCGTGAGCTTTGTGGCCCCATACCCAGGAACCTCGGCAGACTTGTTCGCGTGCTGCCCCTTGGCGGACCCTGTTCCCATTCGTCGCATTCAGCGAGCTGCACACATCTGAAACCAGCGAGTGCCCGCCTCTCTTCTCTGCAAGCGGGCATGGCCACTCTCCCTCGCTGCCCTCTGCTTCGGTCTCGCTCGATTGTCCAGAGAATGAAAACGGAGAGGAACTGACCGACGACACGAAGGCGGCCAGTGTCCCCCCTCCTGGAACGTCCCGCGACAAGGGAAGATCCGAGCCAGGTACCAAAAACCTTATTCCTGGTATGATTGATATTCTAGAGAGAGAGAGACATGTGGTCTTGCCCAACAAAACCCACTGACTCTTACAAGAATCCACCCGAACAGGATTTGAGTCACATGCCACAACCCATAGAGACGTGCACCCCCCAATAGGCTGTTTCGAGGAGACGCCTGCTTGGGGCAGACAATCCCACGGCGACTCGTGATTTTGGGGCCTCTGGAGGCACTCTCTCTCATTCGGCACCAGACTTTCTCTCGCCAGGTGGGTTCCAACGGCTGGGCCATATAGCAAGTACTATTGCGTAACACGACCTCTCCTTCCCTCCTTGGTTGTTTTCAAGACTCGTCTGCCAGATCCTTCGACCTGAAGATGGTCATCTGACGTCCATCGCAATTCCGGTCACTCCTTTACCATGCCCTTTGTCTGCACACGTCGGTACTGAGAATGGTACTTACATACTATGTAGTAGTACAGCAGTACATACATTACAGACAGGGTTGATTCTTAACGATGGGGATTTGGGGGGGGGAGGGGGGGTACATGAAGGTCATGTAGGGGCTACATGTGGGGAGGAGGGGTGGGTGGGTGGATAGGTGTAAGCTATAGTGTTCCTGCCTACCCATGCCAGGTACGTACTGGGGGGGTTGGATTAGTGTGTGTGCGAGAGTACCAAGTTATCCTTACACTGTGAGGGAGTACGTGCCTCTCCCTGGCCTGCCCTACCCGCGGCTTCCTGCAGCTGTACTGTGGGTCCCGCAGCAGCGGGACAGGGCAATTGAGCACATGGGACCCCTCTATACAGCAGCGGCAACGGGCAGCGCTAGCTCCCCCCCCCCTTCCCACCAACAACCGCAACCTGTCAGTTAGTTGTGCTCTTACACATAATTTTTTTTTTGGGGTCTCCACCCAATCCTGGTGTGCCACCTCGATCTTGGCACAGCAAGAGAGAGAGAGAGGGAGAGGAACGGGGGGGGGTGTGAGAGGGAGAGAAAGAGAGAGAGAGAGAGAGGGAGAAGGACACTGGCCCTTAAGAAGGAAGCGCGGACAAAGAGGGCGAAGCGAGCCGGATCCAGCATGACTGCTAAGCTGAACCTTGGAACCTTCCTTCCTTGCATAACACACACACCTTAGCTGAAGGAAACGGCCTGTCTGTCTGTCCGCCCTCGAAACGCCCTTTCCCATCCCACCTCGTTTCTGGCTCAGCTCCCTCCACCCCTTCCTCCCCCGACCAGATCAAGTTTACAGACTCGCCGTCTTCGCCTCGTCTCGTCTCGACCCGTCTGATCTCGTCTCTCCTCCCGTCTCGTATCATCTCGTATCGTGCCATGGTCCCTTGGATCTGCGTGCGGACCATCATTTCAATTTCCCATCGCAGAGGGAAACTAGCCACACAATCGAGTCAAGTCGAGTCAACTCAGGTCAGGTCCAGTCCAGTCCAGTCAGTTCCTCGGGGCAAACCTGATCTGTCATCATTGGTACCCAGCTACACGCACACAGCCTGCCTGCCTGCCTGCCTGCCTGCATTATCTTCGCTATTCTTTCCCCTCTACACAAATATCCTTTCTCTTTCTCTCTCTCTCTCTCTCTCTCTCTCTCTCTCTCTCTCTCTCTCTGTTCCTCCACCCTTTCCCCCTGCACCCCCCCCTCCTCCTTCTCACCCTCCTCTCCTTGGTCACTATCGATTTTTCGGGCGGACTCGCAACCCACCCACCTTCTATATATATATACATATATAAATCAATATAAAAAAAATAAAAAAAAAAGGTGCGTCCTTCCCGCCCGCTGGCATCGTGTCATGACTACCAATGTTCTTGTCGCGACCAGGGGTGAAAAACCATATCATGTCGCCAGCGCATCACCTGCGTGTCTCTTCATCCATCCACTGCCAGTTCGCGTCCCCAATCCATCCTTCTCAACCCTATTGAGGTGGGCCTGCCCAACCTGCTTGTCATCGTGACCAGCTGCAGCCCAATTAGATTCAACACCTATTCTCACCTCAGACACCCCCCTCCCCCTCCCCCAACGCATCGTTGTTCATTTCATGTCATGCTGGCGGTGCAGACACGACACGTATTCTTTCCATGACCGGAAGGCTGACATTTGCTGCTCGGCGCGGTAGGTGGCGCTGCGGCTGCGGTGATTGCAAACAGCAGTAGCAGCAACCGCAACAACAAAGAAGGAGGAGGAGGAGGACAAGGAGAAGAAGCCGCCCAAGGTAGCGCGACTCTGAAAATCCGACAACAGCAGGCTTGACGGGCCGAGAGGCTGAGACCCCAAAGACAAGACCAAAAGGGTCCTCCCGGTCTGCCGTGCTGGACTTTCTTTTTTTCGTTCTCTGGGCCGAGATCAACCTGCCGGAGTTGCCCCCCTCCTTTTTCCCTGGCCCCTCCTCCACCCAGACCCCCCCCTCCCCCACCCCAGAAGCAAAGTACTAGAGTACCAGAGTACCCGCTGGTATTCGGTTGGGCTTGGACCAGAGCGATTCCGACCTAAGGACGGGGCCAAAGTCACGCACCAGGCCAAAACCGAAAGGGCCAGTGTAATCTACCTAAATCACGGCTGTCGGGCTGTCCCGTCCTTGTACTGGTTTGGTACTTAGTCTGGGCTGCGCTGCGTTGCATCTGGACTTGCACTTGGCTTGGATTAGACTGGACAAGCATCGCACCGCACCGCACCGCGCACCGACACGGCTCGACTATTAAGACCCAAGGTCGTGCCCCACACTTTGACCAGGCACTCACTGCAAGCTGGACTTTAAGGATTTCTGCACCGTCACCTTTCCCCGTCTATTCAACTTCAACATTTCATCCACCTCTACCTGAGCTCACCCGCCCTCTCTCTTCCCAGACTTTTCTGTCACCAAAGGTCTGCCGTCGCACCACAACACCAACACCACCACTGCCACCATCACCACCATCACCATCACCACCACTGCTACTCACCTCTCTTTTTCTTTCTCTCTCTTCTCTTGTCTTCCATATATACACACACCTACCTACCTACCTACCTGGACAGCAAGAGGGAACAGGCAACTGCTGCAGCATCGGTGGTCTTCTGTTGTGCAGCTTTGACTTCTTCAGGTCTTTCTTTTTTTTTTTTTTGTTATTCCCACGCCTGGTAGTGACGATCCTCCGCGCTCGCTCGCTCGCTGCGACAGACGGAAACAATCAAGCTCCTCCTTTTCCCGAGATTTCGAGGGTCACCACCAGGTCAAACATGTCGGGTTTGAGTGGCCAGAGGGGCGGTCCCCCACAGGAATCTGCCTATCCACCTCCTCCTGGTGAGGAGGACGACCGCCCTCCTCGGCCTCAGTATCAACAGCTGCCCCCGCCGGCAGGCATGACCCTCCCGCCTATTCAGGACAGCCTCCAGGCCTACGGCAATCGCTATCCAGACCCCAGGGCCCAGGGCAACTACGCAGCATCCCCCACCGCCCCAAATGGCTACGGCCCTCCCGGCCCTGGCTACCAGCTGCCTCCTGTCCAGCCCCCCCACGACCATAGATACAGCGGTGACCAGCACAGGGCTTACTACGATGCCCGTGGCGGATCCTATCCACCCCCACCGCCCCAGCCGGATCAGTACAACTACACCTACCGCCCGTCCTCTGGCCCACCTTACAACAATGGCACCTATGTCTCTGAGTACGGCCGCGGGGTCGCTTCTGCGGCCGGGCAGGCTGCACCACGACAGAGGACCTCCATCGCTTGCAGCTACTGCCGGAGGCGCAAGGTCAGTATATAGCCTCTCCCATATGCCCGGCAGCTCGTGCGCTAATCCGCCTCCTGGGCCACAGATCCGCTGCAGTGGCTACGGCACCTCGGACGGGGTCTGCTCGAACTGCAGAAAGACCGGAAACAAATGCGTGTTCCAGCCTGTCAGCTCCTCGTCAACCACGGCTTTCGTTCCCGTGTCGGCCGTGCCCGGCGGTGTGCCTCCAGGCACGCCTCTGTACGGCGCCTTCGGACAGCCGCTGCCACAAGGCGCCGCTGCGGGGGGACCGCCGGGCCCTGGAGGAGCACCGCTCCCTCCACCACCTCCAGGCGGCGCCCAGCCCTATCCGCCGCCGCAGCCTCAGCAGCAGTCCGAGGGATACGGCAGCCACTCGCCTCGAGCGAGTTACTACCCTCCGCCTCCTGACGATGGCAGCAGCCGGCGGCGACTGCACGAGGAGGATCACACCTCCCGCCTGCCTCCTCCCAACCCGTACGGCGAACCCGATCCTCGCCGACGCTCGCCCGCTTCCCCGATCCAGGGCGGAACACCCCCACAAGGTCAGTACGACTACCCTACGAGCACGAGATCCTATGACCCGGGCGAGGGAACTGGCACTCCCCGACACGACACTCCCACATCTCCCCAGCACGGTGGAAATGGTCTGATAAATCTGACCTCACTCATGGATCAGCATCCACCGCCACGCCCTCCACCCGGGGCTGATTCCGGCCACGACATAGATCAGACTATGCTCGGCCGGCTGAACCGGCGGAGTTAGGGTATGGGCCGGTCGTGCAGCACAGTAACACGGTGGGGCGAGGCGCCCCTGCCACGGCGATTTCTCCGTTAACCCTCGAAGCCATTCCGGGCTAAGTCGGCGGCTGCCATGGGACCATTGATCTGGTGCACAACCGTTCATCTTTAGCACCCGCATATGGCAGCTTCACTTTGGCGATTACTCGAAGTCTTACTCGCTCGCTCTCTCGACGACAGAACGACGGGTTTAGTTATTGTTTTGCTTATTCGGCACCCCATTTGCTACTACGGCACACACTGTCTCTCTCTCTCTCTCTCTCTCTCACGCGGGCTCGTCTACATGAGCTAAGAGGGCCGGAGTTTGGACAAAACACCTTTTATGGCAATGATGCCGACTTGATGGGAGGAGGGGTCTACTCTTTCTTCTCTTTTTACTTTGCCCCGACAACTCAAATTCTACTCTGCAAGGGTGGACGGATACGCGTTGGGTTTTTCTTGGGCCAAAAGATCACACAGCACTTTGATACCCCTGCCCACCGAGACAGCCTGTTGCTCAGCCGACGTTTTGAGGTGGATCTGGGGCGCTCCTGGAGCCGTGGCGCCTTTACACACACACACACACACACAGATATACTTCTGCTTGCGCATTTCCAGATGTGGCAAAGCAGAAGCAGGCGGTCACACGACGTGACACGTGGGAGTGGAAGAATATCGACGTGCCGGTCACACTGCGCTCCTCCCCTGTGTGTGTGTGTGTGTGTCTGACGATGGGTCACTTCGACTGCGGGCTTTCATTTTCCTTTGCTTTTCTCCTTTGTTTTTCTTTCTTTCTTTCTTTCTTTCTTTTTTGGTTTTACAGTGGCGGCCTTTCCGCACAATAATTGGTTCTGAAGTGTGTACCTAATGATGTCTACGTCCCCTTTCCCCCACCTTCTCTTGCATGATTTTGGGTGCAGGGTGGAATGAGTGTACATGTGTGTACTTTGCAGCAGCCTCAATTTGAAATCTTGGGTTTGAGTCGGGCAAAAAGAAGAGCGATGCCTCGCGGCAGACTGATACTTCACTGTTATTTGATTATTTGGGTGGTCAGTTCCTGTGCGCCACGCGTATATCGCTTGTTTTCATTTTTTGCATTGCAACGGTGGTGGTGGTTGTGGGGTCTCAAGTATTGGTTGGCAAAAACAAAAAAATTGTTGTTCTGTTTTATCCTTTCTTTTTTTTCCCCCTTCTTTTTCGGCTCCCTCCCCCCCCCTTTCCCCCTGGACATTTCTCTGTACAAATCGGAGAGACCGGAACAGTCAAAACGCCACCCATACATGGGAAGGGGTCGCATGGCTCGCTTGGACCACCAATTCTGGTAATGCACGGCACAGAGTTGAAAAGAAAAAATTTTTTTTGTGCATGGCGCAGATAGATTGGATTGTGTACGGCCAAAAAAAAAAACATTGCATGGCTGAGAGAGCTCCGAAAGGGGGGGGAAGTGAAGGGGGGGTGGCAGTGGCGGGGTAGGGTATGCATGTGCATGTGTGTGTGTATGTGTGTGCGTGGGATCGGACCACAGGCTGGGTTGGGTAGAGGTGCAGAGTCGGCATCCGTGGGTTTGACACGGCTGGGCTTCGCGCGGAGAGAGAGAGAGAGAGAGAAAATTGGTGAAAAAAAGGGGGGGGAGGGGGTAGTAGTCTAGTCACGACAAGCAATGCAAGATTTTGATGTCCTTTGTGTCACCACAATACCACGGCTGCCTCATCTCGACCCCCAATAAGCAATCTATATGCCCTCCTCGGCCACATGACGCAATGTCCGAGTAAGCGGGGGAGGGAAAGAGACCATTTGCCGAGTCTCAAAATCAATCGATGGCCGGGTGCCGGGGAGGGAGAGAAGGAAAAGAAAGAAGAAGAAAAAAAAAAAGAACAGACTGTCTCGGCTTCATGCCGGTGATAGATAGGTGGCGCATGGGCCAGTTCGGCCTGCTTCTCAGACTGGCAGCTGGGATGGGCTACCATTTGCTTGGTGTTTGGTATATACATCTATGTATACGTACGTACGTAAGGAAGGGGGGAGGGGGCGGGGGGGGGGCCTTGCAGGATTACCACCCACCCTGGGACAATTCATTGATGATGCACTGCTTACGAGAGCAGACTTTTTGATCGTTTTTGGCTTGCCATCCCGATGGTGGTTGCACATCAAGTACTTTCTCTCACTCGCACACACACACACACACACACACACGGTGACCGAAGAATCCGGCGGCTGGCCGCTGGCTGCTGGCTGCAGGGGAGCATCTGCACAGCGATAGAAACGGAAAGTCTTTTTTTTTTCTTTCTTCTTCTTTCTTTCCTTTTTCCTTTTTCCTTTTTTCTTTTCCTTTTTTTCCTTTCTTTCTTCCAGCTTTTGTGTCTTTCTCCAATCCGAGGGCCGCCGGGCTGCCTGCCCTGACGTCTCGCTGCGTGGCGCCCTCGCCTGGCTGACTAGTGCTAAGCGACGAGGACGAGCTCGGAGACGGGTGAAGTGACATCGTCGGCGGGAGGTCACATACTGGTGGTGAACACGGGGCTGCAGGACGGCCTGGCGGAATATATCCGTTGGCGCCCCGGCCAGTTTGTTTCTGGCTACTGGCTACTGGCATGACCTCCCTCCTCCCCCCCCCCCCTCTGGGTTCCCGCATGTGATATTTGGGGCCTTTTTGCTTCTCTTCTTTTCCAGGGGTGGGTATCACCGCATGTGTGCCGCCGCCGCTCCATGGTCGTGCCTATACGGGGTTCCATTGTGTGTGACTGCAACAGAACAAAGTGGGAGAGGGGCGAGGAATGGTAGGAAGAAGAAAGAGACCGAAAAAGAAGAGAGAAAAAAAAGAAGAAAAAAAAAAGAGAAGAGAAGGAAGGAGAGAAAAAAAAGGGTCCTTTGGGGAGGGTCGGCTCCGCTCCCGCTCCTTCTTTCTCTCTCGTCAGGGTCTGTCATCGAATCGCAGCGATTGCCCTCTTGACCGCCTTGCTCCCAGCTCCTCTGCGGGGCTGTGTTGGCATGGCGTCGTTTCTCATCCTGACGTCTCCAAGTCACATGAGATCTCGGAACGGGACGACGCGGAAGTAGGTGACATCCTCTGCGGTGCCTTTTCGGCTGTTGGCAGCCTTGTTGTGGAGGTTGATCTGACTCACGTGCCTATGGGCTTCTTGGGACACCTTGGGTCGTGGTCCCAGGAATGGGAGGGTAGGGGTGGTCTCGGGGGCGAAGGATTTGGAGCGGCAAGGGAGGGGATGTGAGAGAGAGAGAGGGGGGCGGGGGGACGTTTTCTTGTCGAGGGCTCAGGAGAGCTCGCGTTCGGTGTCGATCGCTCCCTGCTGCAAGGAACAGGTTCTCGTTATCTTGGGGGGGTTAAAAAGTTTGGTGCTGTTGCTGCACTGCCGCGTAGTTGCTTTTGGCCTCTCGGGAGACCCGATCTGCCTGACTACATGGAGGTGTGACTGCGACCCTGCGAGGGGATTCGAGGCCCTGAGCTCCGACGTCGTAGCGGTATGGAGACGCTCAGCAAGTTCACTGGTCTACCTGCGACAATACGTATTATTATTACGATTATTTGCTTACTCTCTTCTTCTTCCTGCCCTAAAACGACCACGCCCTCCTGCTGAAGGGGGGATTGCATGGATGGACAGTGGAGCTCGTGTGGCGAACAAGGACTTCTCTCGGCCTTGTCGGGTTTTGTTGGTTGGTGGGTTTGGTGGATTGGTTTGGTTGGGTTGGGTTGGGTTAGGTTGGGTTGAGCTGGCCTGGAGAGTCTGCATAGAGAGGCGCCACTGATCCAGCCCTTCTGCAGGTGATCTCGAGATCGAAGTCTTGGGCTGCCACGATGACTGTGGTCTTCTCTGGTCGTGGGTCAAGAACCAAATCTCGGTGGCGGGCTGGTCGGTCCAACACGCAGGTGTTTAATTAGTAGGGATGCAGGATGCAGAGGAGGAGGTGATGATGTTTAGTCCTGGCAGACAACCAGAGTTTGTGGGCGCACGCACACACCTTGTCGCCCATCCTGACTGCCTGACCTCCTGATCCTTATGCGACGCAACAGAGAACGCCACGGGTGTCAAGATGAGGCCCGAGGCGTGCAATTCAGCCAAGGGCATTGCTCTCTCTCTCTCTCTCTCTCTCTCTCTCCCTCTCTCTGGTTGGGGGGTGGAGGGGGGCGGGAGAGGGTGGTGGTACGTGCATGGCAGCTAGGAAATGTTGAGTCGTCGCCAGGGCGCATGTGAGACGATGGCTAGAAAATATCCTGGCAGTCCGGATGTGACCCTCTGCAGCCGAAGAAGCAAGGTCAGAATAGGGGAACATGGTTTGGTGATGGGGGCCCATGGCCGAAGCAACAAGAAAGAAAGAAATGAAGACGTGTCACAGTGCATGCATGCAATACTTGGGGGGAATTTTCCTTGCCATGTCTTAGGCCTTACTCCCGACCGTACCACTAGAGGCCTTCTACGTATTTGCGAGTACAGCGCATACAGCGCTGTAGACAGGCCCTATTGACAGGCTGACAGCACTGCTGTCGTCACTAAATAATTATGTACGTACTAGAGGAGTAGTCAGTACCTTATCTGACGCACCCACTTAGTATGCGCCTCCCTTCGTACTACCTCGTCTTCACCACCACCACTAAGCATTTCCCAAGTCATCATCATCATCGCCATGGATGAACACCTACCTGCATCATGCAGTATGCCGACCAACTCCACAACCCCTCTCTACGACAACCATGACGGCTCTTCCCACCCCCTCCCCCCACCCCTCCTTTGTTCACGCGGCTCGAGTTACCTCCAGTCACCTTCAGAGACAAACCCCCCCCCCCAGTCCTCCCCAACGTCGCAGAGCAGACGCATCACCACTGCATGATGAACTGGCAATGCCTTCATCTCGGCTGCCGAGTTTGCACCACGAACCACAACTAGCCATCACCCAGGCCTAGTTCCCACCACATCGAGACAAAATGGCGAAAGCACTCGCTTCTGCCGCCAGAACGCCGCAAGACGCGACAATCCTGCAAGCCCCGCCGTCGACCTTCCCAACAACCGACCAGCCCAACAAGCCAGTGGCGCCCAATCAAGTCATCCTGGCCCCCCGCCCCATGCAGCTCGTCTCCATGCTGCTGCAGGCAAGACAATTCTCGAGAACCGCTGCAATGCTACGCTCGACGAGAAACCACGAATTCCGCAGTCGAAGCCCCCCCCGATGATCATCATCCACACATCCCCAGCAGCCAGCCCTCCTCGAGTCCGACCCCCGCCAGTAGCCGCACTGGGTGCTTGCTTGACCGCCTGCTGTGGCCTCGACATCCACAGGATCAGCACCATCCATCCACATACATCATCAATATGGCGCGCCAGGCTGCTGTGGTAGTAATTCACACATTACCATACACACACACACACACACACTGGGCGAGATGCCCCTCTTCACTGGTACCCCCCTGCCCATCGATACAACCGTATCCTGTACTCAGTACCAGTCCCAACACTGGCTTGCCGTCTAGGCCCTGTCTTGCCACAGACCCCCCCCCCCAAAAAAAACGCCCAGCAAGTACTTGAGGAGCATTGCATACTGACGCACAGCCATAAGCGATAACGCCCCCTCCAGGGTCTGACACGAGAGAGCCTCGTCTAAGCGACAGCCCCTCACGTCAACATGGTCGGCAAGTCGTAGCTCGTCGATTGGGCTGGGGAAGGTCCCTTCTCTCGAGCGCTGCCATGACGGCGAAGAGAGTTTCGGAGACATGTGTCGCGATATCCACGGGATGCCCCAAGGCCCTCTCCATGCGAGCGCTACCTGCATGGGGGGAGGGAAGGGTTCCAGATTGATTGGCTAGGAAGACCTCCGGTAGGGCACAAGATCGAACCATCGCCATGGCCAGACATGTTCAGCCTTTTGCAGACCTCGTTTGCTACATGCCAAGCAGGTTGCCGGTACAAATCTTTTCTTTTCTTTCTTCTTCTTCTTCTCCCTCCCTTCTGACTTGGCAGGGCGGGTGCTTGTCTCTCTCTTGAGCGTAAACTGCTGACGCCACCAGCCATCTCGCTACCTCCAGGGACCCCCGGTGTGTCTGAGGCAAAAGCAATCATGCCACCGCCTCGTCAGATTATTGGTATTTCTGAAACCAGCTCGCAGCAACACGGCCTATTATGTTGGATTGTCACCTGCATACTTGTCATTAATGCAAGAAACAGAGACAGACGCTTTCCGATCAATCCAACACGAGTGCGAGTGGGTGCTCACCTGCAAGGCTTGCTTGCCTGCCTGTTTGTAGCTCCGTTCTCCTAATCCCGACACGTATACATACACCAGCTCAAGTATTGCCCAGGGCGAAGGTGGGGGTTTTTTTTTTCTTTCTTTTTTTTCTTCTTCTTTCTCGTACTCGTAAACCATGCAGCCCTGTCTCAGCCTCAATGAGGGACTCGCCACGATGCGACTCACTTGAGCCGTTGAGAAGCGATATATCCGTAGGTGATTCACCCATGGATCTTGGCCTTGGTAGTAGGGAATTCCTAGAGGGGCTTAGCTGACAGAAACAGGCCTCGTCCAAATATTCCTCAGGTATCCTTGTGGGCATTTGCCAGCCAGCGAAGCCATGAAGATTAGCCTGCCTTTTGCTTGAAAGTAAACACACAAGCTAAGCAAGACAAGGGAACAACAGCACCGCGCCACTTGATCTGTCGAAAATACAACCTGCAGACGGGCGAAAAGGTTTCTCTGATCCACTCCGACCTCGCCCACAGCCTCGGCATCACCGGTCTGTGGTGGTGGTGGTGGTGGTCTCGAGAAAGATGTGCACGGGATCACTGCTTGTGCTGAAAACACAACAATTTCTTCCCCGTAGAATACCCGAGCCAAGGACGTATGAAGCGGCGACAAGCTTGTCGTCGTCCCTTTTTTTTTTTCTGAGGACGCAACTTGCATGCGATGGATAAATCTGGTCCATAGACGCTGGTGAGCGCTCTCATACTATCGCTTCGGCTGTCATTGTTCTCAATCTTCATAACTCCTCCCCTCGGCCGCAGGGCCTGTGAGCAACCGGAACAGGGAGACAGGGACGTGACAGCCTGGCCCTTCACGGCTTCGATCTGCACTTGCGTCCACAAAGGGGCCCTCACGACTTGAAATGACGCCTTGGGGGGGGGGGGTTCCCATCGCGAAAGTGAGGGTCTGCCCAGACACACAAAGGCCACCTCCTTTACCCCTAAAGAGCACTCAATTTGGTGCATTGCCTGGACCCGGGAGATCGGCACCGGGTTGTTTTGTTCTTGTATAACCAAGACGAACAGGGAGGAGGCTCGTGTCGTGCTGTGTTGATGTGCCGCACAGGGTGTTTGGTATCTTTGCAGGGCATGACACCATTTGCCGCCGAGGCCCAAACGAGGGCTCAAACAAACAAGCGCCCCCCCCCCCCCGGGCTGACGGAGGCAATCACACCAAACCGACGAAGATGTATCGTACTACGAGAAGGGGGAAGGGGGAGGGGGAAAAGAAAGGCAAGTCCTCGAATCCTCATCTCCTCTAAGGGCGAGGACAGAGGTGACAGTGGATACGTGGTGCGTGCCACGTAATACTACAAGTTGGTCCATACCGCCTATTTACGTTTCCCGGTGCAAGGACGCTTTGAACTCTCCTCCCATGGGGACTTCTCCCAAGCTAGGACACACAAAAAATTTAATCGGGTCGCCTGGTCATGGGGTTAAGGTGACCCCTCGCCAGAATCCCTGGGCACCATCCTCTGCTAGACGCTCAGGCGGTCATGGCATGTTGATCTCCATCTTAAAGCACCAGATTCTGCCAAGGCAGGTTCTGCTTATTTGCACACAGGGCCATTTCAGCTTTGCGGGACGAATGTGCCTCCTCTGAACTAGGCCGGGGTCAGACTATACTGTTACATGGTCTCGAGGCTCTCTGGTGCTTCATCTGCGGAGCCTCCTAGGTCGTCACAGATCAGCAGACTCACGGTACTTTCTTCCTGCAGATCCCTTATACCACTACGAACACCTGTGACAGTCAGATGGGGCTGAATATAGTATATTGTTTTGTTTTTGTTTGGTTGTTTTTTCGTTGTTCCTTTTTCCTGATGGGGGGTGCCGTGCCCTGCGGATGTCACGGGATATTTTCACAGCGTGGAACCTGTGGATGCGAGATGCTCGGAAACCCCCCCCCCCCTTCGACAGGTCCACAGAGGAAATACTCGTTTCTTGAGAACAACTCGGCACGCAGGAGTACCACAAGAAATGTGCACAAAAACAACCAAAAAAAAAAAAGGATGACCGACCATGTGTACGGACGGCACCAACATGAAAAGGGCCAGAAAAAAGAAGAGTCCCACATACATTACAGACAGGGATGGTGCCGGATCTAACCTTTTCTCCTGCAGGCTGAAGGGCCCGTCCCGCTCTGGGGTGTGGGCGTGCATGGCGACAAGGGGACGCTGAGAATCGAAGGAGAATCGAAGGAGAACCAACAGGGTCGTGGGTCTCGGGCTGCCCGTGTCGCATGTTGCAGGAAGGTGATCCACGTCTCTCTGTCTCTCTCTCTTGCGGGTGCTACCCATGTGAGCTAGTTGGAAATTACACGGAAGGTCATTCGTCTTACGATGGATCCTACTACTCTAGTACTTTTTTTTTTTTTTCTTGTTCCCTTTCCCCTTCCTTTTCGTTCCTCGTAACGAGGTCACAAATAAATGGGTCGAGGGGGGAGGGGGGAGGGGGGGGTGAGCGTAATGGACTTGGGCTAAATGACGAAGCATCGCAATCCTTTCCAATTTTCTTTGGGCTGACCAGGACATGACTGACAGACAAGGCCGACAGACAGAAACAGGCTTGCTGGCTGGGTGCTACTGTGCCAACCACCAAGTGACCATGTGGGTAGGTGGTATTGGCTTGTTGTGGTGCTGGTGGGCCCTCCCTCCAAGTTCTCCCCCTCCCCCTCCCCCCCGCCGTGTGGCTCCATGGGAACCTGTTGGACGGTGGTGCTTCGACCGATCTGCATATGGGGACGGGGCCTGTTGTGCCTCCGCAGTGGATCACGGGACTGAGTTGTCGCCAGGCTCGTGGGTACTGAGTGTGCGCACCTCTCTCTCGTCACGGACGTCACTCAAAAGAGAAAGGCGAAAGAAAGGACAAAGCATTGGAGCCCAAAAGAAAAAGAAGAGAAAGAAAGAAAGAAAAAAAAAAGGAAAAAAGGGAGAAGAAGAAAAAGTCGCAATTTTTTTTTTCCCCCTTCTCCCTCTTGCTTCCCGTTGCCCGCCCCGGCCCGAGATCTAAGTCTTTGGGGGACCCATTTGTGGACCGCCGATTGACGGCATGACGAACTGGGATTTATGCAAGGTTTTTTTTTTTGTTTTTTTCGTTGTTGTGGTTGTTGTATTTTTTTTTTTTTTTTTTTTTGGCAAGCGGGTTGAGTAAGGGTTTTTTCCCGAGCCCCATGCCTTGGTAAGAGAGGGAGAGAGAGAGAAAAGCGGGAAGAGGGGTAGGGGAGGGGGAGGGGAGGGGGCGCAGTTGGTACACAGTACACTGATGTAGCTTTCGGTGCATTCTGGTCCGCACAGTGCGCGAGGTACTTGGTCAGTTTCTCACATAAACTTGCTCACCATGTACCGATGAGAAAGAGGGGGTGTACCATTAGTACTATTACTATGGTACCGAAGCGGAGGGTAATCCTGATGGCTTTTCAACTGGAGTCGCCCGTCGCATCCTGTACGCGATGTCACCTTTTTTTCCTTCCTTTTTTTTTCTTTGGGCAGCTTTTTTCCCTTTTTTTTTTCTTCTTTTTCTTTCTTTTCCTCCCTTCCTTCTTTCCCCTGTACAAGAGGCGGTCACGATTAGAGAGGACGGTAAACTGATGGCTTGTTGAGAAATTTTCCTGTGGACGATGCTTAGTCTTGCCCCCTTCCCCTGTTTAATTAGCTTAAATTATTATTATCATTATTATTATTATTATTCTCAATTGCTCGGTCTTTCTCTCTTTCTTTCTTTTTTCTTTTTTACCCCGTCTCTTGCGCTGCATGATACTAAAGTCCAGCACACACCAAAACAAAAAAAAAGACCAAAAAGTGTGTGGTCAGACGGGGACAAGCCTGGTCCATCCGCGGGGCGGGCGGATCTTACTGCAGCCGCCTTATTGCAGCCGCCCCCCAGGGCCTTATGTTGCACATGCCATGTGAGTGGAACGCACAAGGAGGTTTTTGGGGGGGGGGGGGGGGGGGGGGCTATGCAATTTACATAAAATCGGTTTGGGGAATCTCATAATTTGAGAGGAGTATTTTTTTCTTTTTTTAAGGGTGGCTGACGTGATAATGAATTTGAAGCGGTCAGCAACCGGGACGAGAACGGACTGAGGAAAGAAGGAAGATACGACCGTATTAGTAGTAGGCGTCCAACGCATCATGGTGTTTGGGTGGGTGGGATGCCATCACGAGGATCATATTATCAGGTGACATCAGATGTTCATTCACCCCTCCATCTTGTGTGTGTGTGTGTGTGTGTGTGTGTGTGTGTGTGTGCGCGTGTGTGATACGAGCAGGCACAGACAGCCTTTCGCAGATGTGTTCGGGATAATTCGATGGGCGCGCTCTCCTCTCTGGGAAGAGAGAGGGGGGAGGGGGGGTAAGCTCTTGTGAGATGGCTGTGGCTGAAGTGAGCAAACAGTCACGCTGTGCTCGGTGGCAGTGGTTTCAGCCGAGGCGACTCGACTGCCCTGCCCCTTCTGAGCTCGCTCGACAAGGCAGGCTCGGAAGGATGGGGGGTCGATCCGAGAACGGAATGAAGGATAAGAGTTATCGACCTTACTCCCCCTCAATAATTCCCCGGGATAGGTTTTGTTATGTCGAGAAGAAGAGAAAGAGGCGTCCGAGGGGGGAGGTGAAGGAGGGGGAGGGGTTGGGGGCTGGATCGAAAACCTCATTGTCAAGGCACGTCTCTCACCCACTGGGGAAAGAAAGAAAAAAAAAGGACTATTTCCGGGAGGATGGTAGGGCTGGTCACGCAAGTAACAAGGCTGACAGGTCATGTTGTCGTCTTCAGCAGGCAGACCTGTCACAAGAATTCTTATCATACCGACGTCATGGGAAACTCTTTCTCGTTGTTGCTCTGCCGGCCCCCCCTCCCCCCCAATACGGAAGAAGACGTCTGTCTTGGTCACTGATTTATAATAATAGTAGTACCTGTCACACAGTTTTCGTGTAGTTTGTAAGACTAAAGACCGCCGTGATTGAGTCTGTCAGCTTGCCCAACTACCTTTCAACTTAGCCCGAGAGACAAATGTATACATAGTAAACCAGAGAGGCTGCGAGGGTTTGCAAGGTGAATACTGACGCTAATATCTAGGGTGGTGATGTGCAAGTCATGTCTATATAGACCCATATCATTTCTGGTGTGCACTGGGGATGGCCATACTTTTAGTGTTCCATAGGTGAATAAGTAACTGTGAGGAGCTGTGCTGGCATCCGGGGATGTTAAACCTCTCTGTCACCACCTATGGAAGCACCAATCGTTTGAATCTGGGTCACTAACCTCATTCTTTGCTGGAGGGGGCAATGAGACGAAAAGCCGTCTCAGGTTTAAGTAGAGTATATCTATACATAAGGGGAAGAGAGAAAGGACAGTCACATATGCACGTTGCCCTTCTCCGATGATCATAAAAGGGCATAGGATGACATGAGAATAATAAACCAATCCAGCTTATTAACGTGCTGCCTGCCACATAACCTCATGCTGCTCAACATCTCGCACCATGACTGCCGCTGTGATGGGTCTGTTTAGGTAGGTCTGGGCGACCCCCGGGGCTTGTGGCTCTTGTTCTGATTCTTCAATATACTTCTCTCTGCTGCGATAGATAATAAGCTTCGAGTCTGGGACCAGTGCCATGCCATGAGGTTTGATCCAATGCTCTGACGCCAGCTCTTTGGAAAGTTCTGCCGAGATTCGAATTACTCACTTTGGTGTAATGGGAGGGAAACTGAGAAATGGCTGGCCGTAGAGTAAAAGAGGAGCAGTGTGTCCTTTACGTACTTCATTCGGTGGATGATGTTTGATGATTCTCTCTCATGGCCTTGTTGATGGGGGAATCGGGTGTTGTCTTTCTCGGTGACCTTGTGGCCATTACGTAGAAATCTGATTTATATGCGAAATAAAGACTACCATATACAAAGGGGAAACGCCCAGCTTCGCAGAAAAAGATGTTTGCTTTTATATAAAGGTATCATCAAGATGATCCGTCACTTTGATCGTCTACCTGGAAAACTTCCCTCGTTCTCCCGGTCACATTTTCATATCCTCATGTAAATATGAGAGAGATCACGAAGGGACCTTCTAGGCCAGAATGGGCTGATCCACTCACGGGACTCAGTCCTCCCTATTTTCTATCCAAGATACCAAAGACGGCAATGCCATCCATGACCCACCACCGACTACGTGGTCAAGACTCGACGACCCCAAACCGTAGCCCTTCCAGCGCGTCCTCATACTTAGCCGGGTTATGATCCGTCAACATCGTCGCGCCGAAGCGGATCTCTCTGAACCGCCCCTCTACATCCCGGACGTACTTCAACACGATCCTCCTGGCCGGGCGGCTGACGTACTTCTTATGATTGCCCTTCCCAGCAGGAGCAGCGTCCGGGTCGACGAATGCATCCCGCCGCAGGACCTTCTCCGTCTCGACCACAAAGACCTCGCCCGGGGGCAGGAGCTTCTCGCTCATCGTGCTGACCCGCAGCGTCTTGAAGGCCGCAAAAGCCCACTTCTCGTCTTCCTCCGTGGCGGCGCTCCTGATTTTGCCCTTCTCTCCCCCTCCCCCTCCCCCTCCGTTGCCGGTCCACTTGTCCATCAGGCCGCCTTGCAGGGCTTCCCAGACACGCTGCTTGATCTCCTGCTTCGCTTCTGCGTTGTCGGTCTTGAATGCCAAGGCGACAGACTGGAAGTCGTGAAGGACGCCGAGGGAGAGGTAGGGAACCAAGTCCTGTCCGTGGACGACGGAGGTGATGAGTCCGCGAGTGGCTCGGCGGAGAGAGGGGGACACCGTTGAAGGTGGGCCATAAGCGTACACGTGGATGGGCCGGCCGGGGGGGAGGAAGATGTCGGGAGAACATGAGGGGAATGATGATGCCGAGGACGAGTCGGTGGGTAGAGGAGGAGGAGGAGCAGGAGCAGGGAGAGATCGACGGTGTGGCTCGTCCGAGGTCACAAAGGAGGTGCCGCCGTCCACGGGTTCGGAGAGCATGATGCCCAGCAAGGCTGTCACAGCGCCTCCGAGAGAGTGCCCGGTGAGCACAAGCCCATAATTGGGATTCTCTTCCAGCGCTGCTTTGATGGTGACCAGCACTCGGCCGTCGCCGCCGTACAGAAGCCGTCTTGCGGAGGCGTGTACGCCCTTGTGCACCTTGTAGGTCTTGCCGCGCCAGACGAGGTCGTCGTAGTCGCACGTCATGTCCGCCAGGACATCCTCGAACCCCAACGTTCCACGGCAGGCCAGGACCACCGCCTTGGACTCGTCATCTATGGAGATATAATGAACCAGAGGCACGCCAGATTCTGTCGATCCTGTAGTGTCACTCCCTCCCTGGGCATCGACGAAGGATGCCAGCAAGACGGACTGCGGTGAGGACTGGGTATGATGTGCAAAGTATCGCACCTCGTGGTGCGTACTGTCGAGTGCCTTGAGCATGGGTGGCATGGTCTTGGAGATTCCGAGCACCTTGAGAAAGTGAGACCCGTACGAGGCCGAGCTGTAGCGCATGTAGCGGGTGATGTTACGCAGCAGATGGAAATGCGGAAATGTGACCTCGAGCGTTCCCGTACGACGAAGGGTTGTCAAGGCGTCCGCACTGGCAAAGGGGCTGGGCTCGACGTAGGGAACAAGGGACGTCTGAGAGTCGGTCGTCTTGAGGGTATAGATGCTGGGAGAATAGCGGTGTGACAGCACTTTGTGATGGTCCGAGGGGGAGGGTGGTGGAGGTTGTTGCTTTACGTCTCGTTCGGGCCTCGGGTTGGTCACGTAGCTGCGCGGGAAGGTAGGGGACACAGGTCTGTGGCTTTCCACGGAGTGTATGGAAAAGGTATCTGTCTGAGAGACGAGCGAGTCTCTTCGACGTTCGCGTACCGATATAAAGCTGGCTCGCGATGGGCTTCGCTGCGGACCTCCCGAGTATTCAGCCAGAGCCCGTGTCGTGAGCGCCTTTCGGGGTGCTACTGCTTGTGCTGGTCGGGGCGCTGCCCCCTTTGGTGGTGGAGGTGGTTCTCTGCCTGGAACCAGGGATGGACCACGGTTGGGAACAATCAGATGTCGCTTCGAGGTGGAAGTTGCAGATGTCCGAGAAGCCCCAACGTCTCTGTCCTCTTTGGCCGTCATGATGGAGCTGGCAGACCCTGCGCCCTTCTTCAAGACGTTGCGCAGGCCACCCTTCTTTTCAGTTGCTGTCTTTGTAGACTGCGACGGTGCTAGGCTGTCCTTGGTTGATTTTTTTGACGACGATGACGACGACGACGATGACGACAACAGCTTTGACATGGACTGCATGGGCTGCTGCTTCTTTCGTGGTAGGTCGGTGCTGCTGCTGCTGGAGGAAGCTGTCCGAGGGGATGCTGGTGCTCTGACCCGTTTTTGATCTGCTGAAGGTTCGCCATCTCGTGTGGGAAGGGCTGTGGTCTGTCTCGCCTTTGCGAGGTGATCGTTACGGGTCTGGACTGGAGTGGTCCGACCCTGGGCAGTACTGGGCGTGGTAGATGCACGCCCAGATGTCTCGACCGCAGGTCTCGGGCGCAGCGAAGACGGGGATTTGGGAGGAAGTGGAGGAGGCCTATCCTCCTCCTGCTCCTCCTCCTCCTCCCCCCCATCCTCCTCTTTGTCGTCGTGAGAAGCTAGCTTCTCATCCGGAGACATCTCCGTATCTGAATCATCAATCTGTTCCACAAAGCGAGGCACGCCGTGCTCTTCCTCTCCGGCCCGAGACATCTCAGTGCTCCTCAAACTGTTCTTGCCGACCCGATAGACGACACGATATGCGGCTGGCGTATCGTTGGTGGTGGAACCTGGAAGCATGTGGTGGTCCGATGCAACAGACCAGCGCTGGCCGCCTTGGGAGGAAGATGGCACCAGCCTCGTCTCCTCCACAAGCTCGACGCCCGGCGGCGGCGCCAGGCTGCTCGGCTGGGTGCCCGAGACGACGTCGACGGTGATTGTTTTTGTGGTCTTTGTCTCGGTGGTGATGACCACCTTGGCCCCGGCAGGGAGTGCATCCATGATCTGACTCCGGAGCCGGGACTCGGGGACAAGACCTTCGTCGTCGGTGCTGTCATCTTCTGCCCCGTGCTGGTTGGGCCGCTGTTTCCCATCCGTGACCCTGTTGTAGTCGAACGTCTCCTCGTCGTTGAGGATGACCACATCCCACAGGATCTCTTCGACCTGCAGGCGCTGGTTCTCTTCCTCGATGAGTCTCCAGGCCCACCTCTGAAAGTAGGCCATGCCGACGATGCCGACGATGAGGTCGAAGACGCCAACCTTTTCGCCTGGTTGGCCCGTGGCCGGGTTGTTGAACTCGCGTCGGATCAAGGTGATGATGCTCGCAATGGCCCTGGAGGACTCGGTCGAGCCCAGGACCGAGTCGAGATACGACAAGGTCAGCTGGGAGATGTCGGAGATGGTGGACAGTGTGGTGCCGGTGAGGTGGAAGCCGGCGGTGGTCCAGAAGACGACCTGGGACAGTGCGAGGTGGAGGCCCTCGAGGCTCCTCTCCATGACCGTCTCTGCGTCGGCCCTCTCCAGGTCCGAGCTGGACCGCAGGAACGTCTCGTTGCCGGCACGGTGCAGGATGCCCTCGAGGATGCCTCTCCCGAGCTCGAGACTCGAGATGGTCGTGGCCTTGGCGGCGCCGAGACCATATCCGCCTATGACGGTACCGACACGGAGGGCCAGGCTTGCTGAGCGCGTCCATAGGCTGATGGCAAAGGCGACGGGGGTTGGGAGGAGGGTTCTGATGGGTGGAGCAGGCAAGAGTTGTTGTTGTTGTTGTTGTTGTTGTTGCTGCTGCTGCTGCTGCTGCGCCGCCTCGAGGCCTGTTGGAGTCATTCCGGTGGTGGTGGTGGTGGTGGTCTCGATCGCTCTTCCTGGATCTTCATCTCCCTCAACCCTCGTCGTCATCTTCTTGTCTTGTCCTGTCTTGTCTGGGGGAGGCAAAATGGATGGCAGTAGTACGCAGCTTGGGAGCTCACATGATCTGATTCAGGATGTCTCAAGCAGGCAAGCAATATTGGGGGGGGGGGGAAACAAATGATTTATGCATTGGATAACATTTAAAGAATAATTGACAACATGAACCTCGGGGCTGTCTCTGCAGCATTCCACAACATATGATTCATTTCCATCGGCGAGAAGAGGCATGACTTTCTCGATTGAAGATTGATAGCGTCCCCAACAAAAACAGTGGATTGCCTGTCGCTGCTCAAGCATGTGAAAAAAGAGAAACCAGGGGCTCCTTCAGGTTGTTAGTGGATTGTCAGACGTGGCCGGCTCTAATTTGACAGTGAGTGAGTGAGTGCCTGGGGGGCCAGTCTAGCATGCCTTATGCACAGCCAGAGTGTTATAGTGGTGTTAGGGTTGGGGTGGTAGGGACCTCCTGTAGCAGAGCAAAGCCCTGTAGTAGCCGAGGCGGAACTGACTACTAAGTACTATGGTAGTCAAGAACCCCTGAACAATGACGACATGCCTTATGAGTAAGACCCTGAACCTCTTTTGTCAAGCTGGACTCTTGCTTGCAGCTACAATACACTCCCACAAGAGGAATGATGATGGCCAGATTGGTGGGACCTGAATCAAATGGTCTTCTTCAGGTGCGCTAAGGGAACATAATTGTGGAGGACAAAACAACGGCCTGGGCTGGGCCTCGTATAAGTTCTGGACCCGACAGCCCGTATCTCCAGAAACAAGCGGGTGCTAGAACAGCCCCCAAGGCTTCCGGGGCTCTTCTCTGATTTGCTGCCACAGGTCAGCGAGGCTGTGGTGGTCCAGTGCTAGCGCTCGCGTGGTGAAAGCTTGGAAGGGGTCCTGGCCACTAACCGGGGGCCCTCTGGGAGGAGACCTGCAGGGCCCCAGAGCCCAAAATAGTTCAGGGGCACAAGCTAAAAAAGTAAACGCTGACGGGTAGAGTTGAAGTTTACCAAGAATCTGGGGGAGGAGGATCGACAAGACAGGAGGACAAGGGATATATATATTGAACACGAAAACCTGTCCTCCCACCCTCCTTCGACCTGTCTTGCCCTCGCCTTGCCCTCGCCTTGCCTGCTCTTCCAACGTCACTCGCTTCAGTATCCACACATACACACGCTGTCCACCGAATCCGTCCCGAATCTCTTTGTTGTCGTGTGGCCGCTTTCGCCTGAAAAGGGTCGCCGCCATCTGCTCACACCGCATCCCCGACGACAACACCTCCTATTCCCCTCGACCACTACTCGACCCCTCCTCTCCCTCCTCCTCCCATCCCATCCCGAGGCCTCCACAAGAAGGGGAAAAGAAACATGAACGGAACAACAGAGATCAGCAACACGAACGGCGCAGAGGCAGGCCTGTTCAGCGACGATCTGCTCTCCCCAGACGTCGCCGCCGCCCTGCCGGCCGGCTACAAGATCCGTGCCCTGCGCCGTTCCGACTACCACGCCGGCTTTCTCGACTGCCTGCGCGTTCTGACCACGGTCGGCGACATCAGTGAAGACCAGTTCTCCGGGCGCTTTGACTGGATCAGGCGGCAAGATGGAAGCTACTACGTCCTGGTCATCGAGGACGGCGCAGGGAGGGTCGTCGGCACGGGCGCGCTGATCGCTGAGAGGAAATTGTAAGCAAAGGAAAACAAGCCACACACACACACACACACACGCACATGCACTGCGAGGGAAGAAAGATGGGCTTTTGGGCTCAAAGGAGGATTGCTTGGTCTGCGGTGGCTATGTTGCTGACCGACTCTCTTCTCTCTGTGAACAGTATACACAACCTCGGTCTGGTCGGCCACATCGAGGACATCGCCGTCGCCAAGGACCAGCAGGGCAAGAAGCTGGGTCTCCGCCTCATCCAGGCCCTCGACTTCATCGCCGAGAAGGTTGGCTGCTACAAGACCATCCTCGACTGCAGCGAAGCCAACGAGGGCTTCTACATCAAGTGCGGCTTCAAGAGGGCCGGTCTAGAGATGGCCCACTACTACCAAAAATAAGTCTGTCCTCCCCACGTTCACCACTGGAACTGAGCTGGAGATGGTTTCCCCCGCGAGGAGCCTCTTCCTAAAAAGGATATATGGATTACGGCAACAATTCGAGAGAGGCCGTGAGGTTACATGGGACGAGCCTGTGCTGATAGCTTACTCAGGAAGCACAGAGTCGAGGCTGTGACGAGACTGGTGGTGGTCGAGAACGAGCGGCCCACCTGTTTCCAGACCTCCCAATTTTCTAGCCCTGAGACGGCAGATTCACTCCATATTTTATGATGGGTGAAAAGAAAGAGCGTGGTAATCTTTGTGGTATATAAGCGGCGTTTCGATCACGATTTAGAGTGGGATTCTGAGCTCATACATGCCGGCCGGTAGTCGGCTCCAAGATAGATACGATTTTCCAAGAAAAGAAAAAGACTTCATTACGGAATCAGAAACAACATATTCGGGATATTGCGTGTGCTGGCCGAGGCAACCGACAAGAAGGACGAGTTGACACTCACTTGTCTCGTTCATCTCTCTAGGAGCAAATTTGTCTCTTGACCCATCCTGTTCGACCACAACACTATCCAGGGAGAGATCGAGGGAAAGAGAGCTGGGGGAGAGGAAGCGAAAACAAAATGCTATCTTCGAGACGTCCCTGATGACAGCAACTCCGTCCTGATTCGTCACGAGAGAAGCACGCTTAAAGCAGTGGTGGTTGGGGGGGGAGGGGGGTTTCAGAAATGGCCCGGTCCCTCCATAATCCTGGTGTCGTGTTTAAGTCGGACCAAAGGGAATTGATTGACTAGCCATGACAACGTTCCGATGGCTTGCATACGTGCATACATGAGCGCTCTGGGACTGGTAAAGATAACAGCACAAGTGGCCTCTCGACGTCACACACACACACTCCCTATCGGTTTCGGGAGCTAGAAAATGATGGTAGCTGGTTGCCTTCCAGCCCGTCTGGACTTGCCGGCTGGGTGGTGAGAGGACTGTGGCATCTATTCGTACGACCCAAACCAGATCTTGAAGTTATATGGAGAGGGGCTGGTAGGGTTCTTTGACGGCTCGTCAGAGCTAATGTCCAAAGTCCTGAATCTAGATCTGCAGACCAAACCCGTCATCTCACCTTTATCTGATCGGCCGGCGACTAGGTCCGGGGCATTCAGAGAAGACGGCCCGAAGGATGCAGTCTCTTGCACTGACCAAACAGGCCTTGACCGGAGGAAAGGGAATCATGACAGGTAAGAAAGAAGAAGAAGAAGAAGGGGAAGGGGAAGGGATAGACAAAGGAGAAGGCCAAGGCCAAGGCCAGCAGCGTCTTCATAGGTGGATGATATATACTCACTCATCCGGTGGCAGCATTGACGAGCCTCTATCCAAAAGGGGAGTAAAGTGTTTTTTTTTCTTCTTTTTTTTTTCCACAAAAAAAAAAGGCTATATTAATGAATTTTCCTATACAGGTTCATCCATTCTATATCTCATGTTTTCGTGCTGTCATGGCCTCTCGCGCAATCGTCTACTCACCTGGTTGGTGCGGTTTGAGGATACCTCACCAGGAGACCTTTTCGAGGGGCTGCACGCATCTGTTAGAACCGGATGCCCATGTTCCGGATATCCAGACCTCCTTCAGGGGCGGCCAAGCCAAGTATAGGAAGAAAGAAAAGGAAAGGAAAGGAAAGGAAAGAGAAAAAAAGGTCACATAGTAGGTCCTTGGCACAGGTGGTAAAGCCTCCCTCCCCAAGACAAGGTGATGTTTCCTCAGCAGCAGACAATCCAACAGACCATCCATCCGACAAGATCAGGCCCGCGAGGATGTCGGTGCCCTCTGAAAACCATGATAGCCGCCGAGGCACCAGATCAACTGGAGTAGGTACTTGTAGTAGTTGTAGTAGTATCAGTGTATCACAGTTTTGAGGGCACGCGAGGCTATGGTATTGCCTTTCCCCCAACCTCTCTTCCCCTTCTCCCCCCCCCCCCCCCCCCCCCCTCGCCCCCCCCCCCCCCCCCCACCCCCCCCCCCCAACCCCCCCCGCCCGCCCCCCCCCCGCTACACCCCTGGCCTTCAACCCCAGCGCCCCCGGCCTCCTACGTCGGGTATCGCGCCCCCC
>JACWRQ010000179.1:12245-74241 GCA_014849955.1 Cryphonectria carpinicola | reverse complement strand
GGATTAATATAAATATAGCTATAATTATAAAGATTATAAATATTTAGCTAGATATTCTGAAAATAGATTGCTATTTTGCTCTCTAGTAAGATATAAATATATAAATTAATCACTTAAAGAAGGATAATTAATATAGATATAGCTAGCTAATTAGATTAATTTTCTATCTTAGCTTAGTAATCTCTTAATAATAACTCAGCTAAGAGATTATATAATAATAAATTTTAATATAAGCAATATAAATATAATTAGTAACTATATACTAATTAAAGATATGCTAATCTTATATTTATAGAGCTTATGCAAATATAGATAATTTATTATATAGCAATTAAAGATATGCTATTCTAATATCTTTTCTAATTATAACCTATTAGATAAAGGAATTATAAGTATTAGTAGTAAGAGAGAGTAAGCAATTATAGCATAGAAAGCTAATTATTTATAATTAGGGCTAATATAGCAAATTTCCCTATTTTACAAAGGAGATTTATTATATTAGCAGATATTATTCTCTATCTTATAGAGATAATTGCTAAATATCTTTTTTATCTTATTATTAGTAATCTCCTTAGTCAAATTATCTTATTTCTCTAAAGTAAGAAGAAAAGCTTTCAGAGAATCTTTTATATCTAAGTGATAATTTATAGCAATAAGTTAGCATTTGCAAGCTAGAATAGCTTTAAATATAAAAGCTTCCTTGCAGACTTTAATCTATTTATTAAAGATTAGTTAGTAATTAATCAAATTATAATCTTTCTTGCAAATACTTTTAATTGCCTTAAAGTTTTTATTATAGCTTAGCATATAATTGAGGATAAAGTTAGCTTCTATAAGATGCATTATAGTATATTTCTAATCTAAACTGTAAATCTTATCTATAAAGTTTTTAATCTAGCAAATAATATTAATTATAAGAATATAGTATATATAGCTAGTATTGCTTACTATAGTGAAGTAGTAGATATAGCTCTTCATCTAGTAGATAAATATAAATGCTAGCTTATTAGTAGCAATATTAGTCTGCTCCTAGGTAATATAAGAGATATTATCTGTAATATTATAATAGCTAAAAGATTTAGCTAGCTACTTATAATATATTAATTTCTTATAGATAATAAAAGGCATAGTTTTAAATATAGAGCTAGCATATAGAGAGCTCTTAGCTGCAGAGGTAATAGTAACTATAGTTAGTTCTAGGCTATATTTAGTAGTAGTAAACTTAATGAATAGATTAAGCAGAAGATAGAATCCAATTATTTTGATCTTATTCTTCTTATCTATCCAGATTCTTTTGCAGATTAGGATTACAAAGTTTCAGGCTATTATAGCCTCAGAAATAAGAGCTTTCTTAGGAGCAAATAGTTTAGTTTAGCTTATTTTAGCTAATATAAAGCAAATATTCTTAGCTATTCCTTTCTAGCCTATAAGGCTAATCTCTGAGTTATTATAATTATAGATTGCAATAATCTCTGCTATATTAGTAATATAGCAGATTGCATCTAATTCCTTTCTAATGAGAAGCTTATTTTCTCTAATGCTAGCACTATTAATATGCTATAAAGCAAAGCACCTATAGTTATTATGCAGCTTATTCTTGATATGCTTAGATATAGTAAATAGGTATTAGCAAGCAGATAAGGAGATATATAATATAGAAGCAGAGCTTTCAATAAAGAGTATAAAATTACTAATTGCATAAATAGAGAAACTAGAGATAAAGCTAGTTAGTTTATCCTTATTATCTTCTATATCCTTAAATTCTTTATGCCTTATATAAATGCTAGAGTAAAGATTCTACTTTTTGTAAAAGAAGCTATTGCAATTAATCTAGCTAGGGAATAGATAGATTTGAATAAATTCCTAAGCCTTCTTAATAATAAGTAGCTGCCTAATAATCTAATTATTCAGCTTATTCTATAGCATATAAATATTATACTTAATTTCGCAGTTGATTAGATTTATATATTTCTCTGCTATAATAGCTTCTTGAAAAGCAGTGATATATATAGCCTACTACTAGAGAAAACTGCTTATATAATTCTTTATAATATATATATTCTTATAGAACTAGTTTTCACTATTAAATAGATAAAATGCCTAGTAATACTTATCTAGAGTAAAGCAATTATAGATAAATGCTTTATATATAAGCATAGAATATTTCTATATGCAGCTGCAATAGTATTTATAGTCTTTGGGATCCTAGGATATAGAATATAGGATTATATAGAAATTAGGTATGCTATATATTATAGATTATTAGTAATCTAGAAAAGCATTAACTAGAGATATAATCAGCTTGCTAGGAAAGATAGATTTTATGGAATAGCTCTAAGAAAATAGGTTAATTTAGCTAGTAGAAATAGATAGATAAAGCAAATAAATATATAAAAGCTATAAATTTATAGATAATAATAGATAAGAAGAAAGATAAATATAATAGAAAGTGGGATTAATGCAGATAAGCACTAAGATTATAGATCAAAAGATATATATAGCAAGAATAGAGAATTTCGAGAGAATTTAATAGATAGAATTATTTTAGCAATAGCAGATAAAGATAAAAGCAAAGGGAATATACCTCGAATTTAATATTAAATTCAAAGTAAATTCACTATTGCCTAGGTATTATGCATTATAATGCCTGCATTATATTATTCCTATTTCCAGGAAATTGGAATAGATTTCACTAGCTATCTATTTTATATAGTCTCCTATATTATCATAGCACTGAATTCTCTGGCAATTCTCCTAATTTAGATTTTATATCTTATGATCTCTTATATGCCTTTGCTTTTCTTCTAAATCTATCTATTAATTCTTCTTTCTACTTAAATTCCTCTATTATTTAATCTGCTATAAGTATATTCTATAGCATCTATATATTAAATTAGCTAGGGTAGTTTATCTATTTTACTAAATATTCTATTCTTATAAGCTTTTATCTATATTTCTATTATTATTTGCTAATAATCTGTTTTAATTTATAGTAGTAGTATTTCTTGTAGTATTAGTTTATATCTAGGTTTTTATCTATTTTCTCTAGGTTCTAGTAGATTGGATTATATCTATATAGATTGCTCTATAGTAAGCTAGCTAGCAGCAGTTAGGTGATTACAATTACTAGGTATATATTTATATAGAGAGGCAGCTTAAGCTTATATGCTAGGCTTCTAATCTTTTTTATTATCTGAAAGAGTTCTATCTATTATTAGGAATATTTTTGTAGTAGATTGCCTAATAGGAAATACCTATTCCCAATCCAAATATATATCTAATCCTATAATTGAAAAGAAATCTGCCTATATTACTTATTATATTATCGCTTTGCAGCTATCTATATCTTAGTAATTGAAAGCTATGCTTTCTCTTAGAAGATATCTTATGCTATATCTAATATATTATCTGCTATCTATATATTAGCTAATAAATTAAATCTATATAAAATTTAATTTGCTAAATATTTAGTAGTTTAATTATATATATTATTAAGATTGAATTGCAATATTAGCATTATCTTTATCTATTTTATATTTAGATTTGCTGCTAGAAAATATCTTATTACTAGCTTAATCACTTAGTTCTTTATCTTCAACTATCTATTAATTTGTGAATATAAGATAGTAGAATAGGCTAACTTAGTATTAGTTGCTTTCTAAAGTGCTTTCTAGAAGGCTAATATAAACTTAGTATCTTAGTTAGAGATGATTTTCTATAGGATTCCCTAGTTTGAAAGATAGATCTATTTGTATAGAATCTATATTTAGTTTTCAGTAGTGTAAATATTATTCCCTGGGATAATCAGAGATAATTTAGAATATTTATTTATAATAGATAGAAAAGCATCTAAGAATAATATCCTCAGATAAGCCTATAGGATATTTGCTGCAGAGATTACTAATATTCTTACTATAAAATCTATAATAATAATATAAAATAGGATTAGCAATATTAAGATTAGCTATAACTCTTCTAATGCTAATTAGTTATTATTGCTATTTTCCTAGCATATTTTATAGAAAGAGATATAATAATTAATCTTATTGCAATAATGCTAGATTATAAATTAATCAGTTAGATTATATTATATTTTATTAATTCCAAAGTGATATTTCTTATTATAAGCTTCTATAATAAAAAGTATAGCTATTGCATTTAGAATATATAATCTGCATTTACTATGAAAATTCTAGAGATAGAGCAAACTAATTAAATCCTTTATAAATAATAGTTTAGTTGTTTTAGTTTGGTTTTCAAGTTATTCTAGGAGTTTTATCTAGCTAAGATAATCTTTGTAGCTATTTATTATCTGAGTTTTTATTTCTTTATCTATCTGCAGCTTAGATATAATATAGATAAATTTATCCTCTTAGATCTTATCTAAGATTTCTTTATCTTTAATTAGTAATTAAGTGGAGAGCAAGTGTAAAGTAGCATTAGCAAATATATTTGATTTGCCTGGAATATAATAAGCTTTCAGATTGAATTAATTTAAGTATTTCAAGGCTAGGATTAGTTTAAGATTAGCTTTAGTTTTATCTATTATAGTTAGTAAAATAGAATAGATAATGCTAATTATAGTAATATAATCTGTTAGAATATAGATTAGCTTGGCTTAATTAGATCTAATAATAGTCTATAGTTTTTGTATTAATTATATCAAATAGGCTATCTCTAATTTGGTAAGCTAGTATTTCCTTTCTGCTAAGTTTATTATTTTACTTAAGTAGAGTATAGGTTAGATAGCTATATATAATATTAGAAAGGTTTCTTTCTAATGAAAATCAGGAGATAGTTAAAAGATAATCCTAGAGAATCCTATTTCCTTGGAGATATTAAGTTGAATAAAGAATAACTAGTCTAAATCCTAGTGGAAAAGGGCATTTCTAGCTTCTAGTATCTCTTTGAGATCCTTAAAGCTAGTTATCTTCTCAGATATTAGGTCGAAAATAATTCGAGTTATATAATATTTCTATCCTAATCCCTTAGATAATTATTTGCTAGTATAGCTTACCTATAATATCTCAGTTTTTTGTTTCTATAGTAGATTTATTCTATAGCTGAATCTGAGAATCAAATAGTATAGCTATTCTATAAAGCTAATGAATTTCTCTAAGTGTTGCAGGGTAATTAGAAATTTCAGATTATATATAGCTTATAGATATTATTCTGTATTGCAGATGCTTAATATATTCACTTTAAACCCTAAGAGCTAGACTAATAGATATTTAATAAAGAATTTGGATCCTGATATAGTAATATGCTTAGTAAGAAATAGATCTAATATAATCTATAGATGCTGCAAGTATTTCTTAGCTAAATATAAGAAGATAATAATATTATTAATAAAGGCTATATAAAAAAGTTTATATAGATAGAGTAATTAATTTATAAATCTTTGGATATATAATAGTAAATTCCGAAATCCTATAGTAGCAATATTAAGATACTCTTATTTTTAGTAGCTAACTATAGTAAAATGATTATAGTAAGCTAGATAGATTAGAAATTAGTAAAAGAATAACTATATATCTATAGCTATAATAAAGATCTTTTTATAAAGTTATTTGATAATTTCTTATTATAGTAGAAGCAGATAAGCATTTGAGATTGCAATTTTATTGAGTGCTTATAGATCTACTACTATTTATCTCTTTCTTATAGCTCTAGAATCTTTCCAGATTACAAAGATTAATATTTCGAAGGGAGTAGCTCTATCTACTTATTCTGCTTATCCTTTGATATATAAACTATCTATAATTTCATTAATAACTTATTGATCTTTCTCACTGAAATAATATAGCTTTCTTCTGATTTTCTGGTTTTGCTATCTATTCACTAAATCAACTCAAAGTTATTAATTAATAGGAAGATCAATTATATCTATATCTTTAAATATTTCTAAGTATTCTTATATTAAGCTAGTGATTTATTCTATAAATGCTAGTAAATAGTTATATATATAAATGCCAAAGTTGATTTTAGTTTCAGATACTACTTTATTCTATCAAATATCTAATTAGTTGATTTCCTTGAAAAGATCTTAGCTAAACTAATCTTCTATATTCAGTAGATAATTGGCTAGATTACTAATAGAAGCTAGCTCCTTTTCCAGATTAAAAATAGAATATAAATAATTAATATAAGTGGTATCTAGCGCTAATCTTTGGAATATTATCCTATTATCTTAAGTGAAGATATGCTAATATTATAAGTGAAAATAGTTAGCAGAATTAGTTAGTTTTATTATATAGTTTGCTAGAAAAGGAGTAATAAATCCTAATAATTATTCTCTTTTTAATTTGATCAATTTATTTATTTAGTTTATAGCTAAAACTATCAGAAATTCTGCAGATATATAGCCTATAATACTATTTATCCAATCTTCCTAACTAGGCTGAAATAGGAAGATTAATATTTTAGGAGCTTCTAAGTAATAATAAGAATAAAAATATAGATATTTAGAGGTAGAGTAATATTCTTTATAGCTTTTATTAGATAGCTAACTAATAGCGCTTTTGCGAAGATTTCTACTAATATTATAGCTTTTTAGTAGTAGCTAAAACAAATAATCCTCTTTGAATTCAAGATATCTATTTAATATAGTATATTGAATTCTTAGCTTAGAAATATATTAGCATTAAGCTGATCTAGAATCTATATATTTATATAGGTTTTGAGTATAATAGGCTTTCTGCTTTTTTAGCTATAAAAATATAGGTTAAACTCTGCCTATTCTTAAGCAGTAAATAGACCAACTCCTTATAATCTTATCTAAGCTTTTCTATTAATTATTGCATCTAGGAAATTCTTTAATATATTAGCTGATATAGTATAATAGCTTGCTTTTATATTAATATATATTTTAAGATCAAATTCTATAGTTCTCGCTTAGATCTATGCCTATATATAAATATATAAGCTGCCTTAGTATAGTATAATATGCAGCATTGGAATAGTATAGCTTAATTTCTCCCCTATCTACTGAAGAGATATATAAAGAGATCTAGCTTTCTATCTTCTAGCCTAGATTAGATAAGCTATCAAAAATATGCTTGAATCTAGCTTTTCACTAGCTAATCCCTCCTAATCTATGATTTATATATCTTCTTCAAATATAAAATTATCCTTTTCTAGAATATTTGGATTAGATATGCTAAATTAGCTCTCTTATTCCTCTATTAGTTTAATCTTATTAGTAGGATATCTAGGATTAACTTTATTATTCACTAAGTAATATCCTTATTATCACAGTTTTTCTTCCTTATCTATATTATAGATAAGATCTTTATTATCTATTTTAAAGTTAGCTTAGATAGATAATATAAATTATCTATATTTATCTTTTCTAGCAAATTAGTGGAATAAATAGAATTTCCTTAGAGTAAATTAATTAATTCTGCTTATATTCTTATTAGTATTATTAATAAATAATCTGTATAAAGTAGATTCTCTTAATTAAATATAGTTGAAATATTTATATTAGAATCTGCAAGCTTTAATAATCTTCTGCTATTATTCTAATATCAATTATCGAAATTCTAGTTTAGGAATATAATTAGGATTCTAAATAGCTTATGCTAGTATTCCTTAATAGAAAAACTCTTGCTTTATCCTTAGTTAATAGAATATTTGTAGTAGAAGATAGATATTTATATTTAGTATTTTAGTAGCTGCTAATCTAAGCTTTTTGATTTGAGAGATTAGATTTGCGAATAATCTAGTATATTTAGAGAATTCCAGAAGATATCAGATCTCTTATTTAACTTTAAGCTTTTTCTCAAAGCTTCTTATATTTATTCTGCAGCTTAATTAATCAAAGGATTAGATTACTAGTTTTTTATTGATTTAATTCTAGATATTATATATTAGGTAGAATTTAAGGTGCTTAGCTAATTTGCTAAATCTATAGATTTGATAGATAAATTCGAGAATATTTCGATTATTTCAAGTATTTTATCTTAAATAATATTATTTATCTAGCAACTTTTCTGCAGTTTTTCAGAGAATTAAGAAATTTTGAAATAGTTAATATTTCTAATATTTCTAGCTATCCTTTATTATTATAAGCTCTATCTATTTATTATAGGATAATATAAAGTAAAACTAAATATAAGCTATTTCTAATAAGCAGATAAGCAGATTATAACTCAAATATCTAGCTCTAATTTAGCTATCTCTAATATAGATTATATATTAGTTAATAAAAGCTTGAAAATTTTTTCAGATAATAGTTTTGCTATTTACTACTAATATAATTATAAGATTTTTAAGATTATTCTAGTTTTCATATAGCTAAAAGCAATTAATTATACTTTCTTTAAACTCTTTTTCGAAATTAGCTAGTAGAATCTATTATAGCTTTAGGAAATATTATAATAGATTATAGCATCTATAGCTCTATAAGGCATTATCTTCTTTATTTTTATTAGATTTTGATAAATCTAATAGCAAATTTCTATTTATAGAGAGATTATCTATAAAATATTTTATCTCTATTAGTAAGTATCTAAGATTAGATAAGAGATTATTATTCTTCTAATCTAGATTAGATGCTTTTTTGCTATAATGCCTTTTTAGAAGTTGCAAAGTTATTTAAAAATAAGTATAATAGTAAGATTATAATATATCCTAGTTTGCTATTTAGCTTTATTTTAAATTATATTTTATTCTAAATATCTTAGGGTTTATATTATAAGCTTATTAGAGATAAAATAAATATATGAAATTAACTTAGGCTTTTTATTTGCTTAGAAATCTATCTTAGTAAATCTTTCTAACCTTAGGAAAAAGCAGCTAAGATTCTATAAGCTTATAGCTCTTAGCTAATTCCTTTGATTAAAATATAAATAGTTTAAGAATAGCAGTTAGATAATTCTCTTATAGAGTTTCTCTAATTAATATTGCTAAGTATCTAGGAAATAGATTGATAATTAAAAGAGATATATTAAAGAGATTAATTCCAAAACTCTAATTGAAATTTTATTTCTCTTTAAAAAATTAATCTATAAGTTTATAAATAATTATTACTATAATTATTAGTGAAATTTATTCTCTTAGCAAGGAAAAATTCTCAATTTTCTTATCTTCTATAGCAAGCTATTTCCTTTTAGCTTATTTAAATAGATAAAAAATATCTATTTCTTATAATAGCTATTTCACTAGATTTTCAATAGAATACTATAATAAAAGCTAGTATTATAGATATTTTTCTATATAGAAGAATTCCTTAAGATAGCAGCATCTCTCTTTTTTTATATCAAATTCTCCTAAGATCTTTAATAAATTATAATTAGAAATAATTAAATATATCTTTATTAAGATATTAAATCTTATTAAAGCTTTAATTCTATCCTTGATATTTATTATATCTGCTAATTTATTAATTCAGTAATATTATCGAAAATTATAGGTAAAATTATAATTCAACTCTAACTATAAGTAGAAATCTTTTAGAAAAGCCTCTTTCTTTCCAAGCCTCTAACTCCTAGAATATCCTACTATAGCAATTTTCTTTTGCTATTCTATTATCTTATTATAATATTCAACTTTATTAGCAAATCTTTTCTAGAATATCCAATATTTCTCAATTATAATCTGCTAATTAGCAAAGGCATATATCACTATAATTATAGCTTAATTCTCCTTATTTATTCAGCTATATATATATAGCTTATTAATAATAGCATAGAATTTATAGATTATCTATAGCTTATGAAATTCTATTTAATTATCTAGTAATAATAGGAGAAATCTATTTCTATTGAAAGAGTAAGCTTCTATAAGTTATTCTATAGTGAAATTCAGAATAAATAATCCTAATGCTTAACTATAATTCTTAATCCAGATAGTTACTATGAATTCACTATAATTTCACTTATAAGTGAAAAATAATATCCCTCGCATTGCAAGGCATATAGCATAGCTACTATTTGATAAGGAGCTCAGTGCTATGGTGCATTGCAAAATATATTATGAAGGATGCTCTTTCTACAAACTAAGAAAGGGAGAAACTATCTATCTGGTATATATATATCCTGGTGAATTCACTGTGAATTCACCGATAAATCCACTATGAATTCACCAATAAATCCCCGCTGAATTCACTAGTAGGTGCTAGGTGAATTCACCAGAGTTCCCCTGGTGAATTCAACTGTAATTCACCACGCTGTATGGTGTCTACCTATGGTGCATCATCAAATCAATTAAATTACTAGCTAGATCTTATAGGATAATGCTATTACTTATAGAAAAATTATAATTAATAGCAAAGGAATAAATTCAATTATTAAAGCATATTTAAGGAAAAAGATTTCAAATAAATCTATAGATATCTCCAAATCAGCAGAGCTAATAGCTTATAGAGAAAAATCTAGCAATAATAAATCTACAAAGATAATGCTAAGGCATTAGCAGATTAATATAATAATAAGCATATGCAAACCCTTAGGAATATAATCTAGCTTAGAGTAATAATAGAAATATAGATTCTAGAATTATAAGGAAATCTTATAATTAAAAGCATTAGATATTATAAGGAAATATAAAAGCTAAGCAAAATATAATATAGCCTCTAATCTATGAAAAAGGCAAATAGCAAATGAAAGAAAAAATACTTAATAATATCTCCTATTTCTCTAGATAGCAGAAACAAAAAAGAATAGATTAATATTAATATTTGCTGAAATACTATAAGAATACTACAAATTCATAAAACTATTCCAAAGAAAACTAAATACAGAATTTTCAGAATATAGCCTATATAACCACGAAATACTATTAAAGGAAAAAACTTAACTATAATTCTTCCCTATCTACAAACTTAACAAAGCAAAGCTAGAGATACTCAGAGAATACCTTAATAAGAATCTAAAGAAAGGATATATTAGACTATTATAATCACTAGTAGAATATCTAATTCTATTTATACTAAAGAAGAATAAGAAACTTTGATTTTATATAAATTATAAATAGCTTAATAATATTACTATTAAAAATTAATATCTATTATTATTTTTCAAAGAAATCAGAGATAGATTATAAGGTGTATAATGATTTATAGCATTAAATCTTAAGGAAATATATATGCATATCTATATTAAAGAAAAAAAAGAATAGAAAATAGCATTTAGAATTTGCTATAGATATTATAAATATCTGATTATGCTCTTTGGATTAACTAATATATTAGTATCTTTCTAAGAGATAATTAACTATATTCTCTGCGAATTCCTAGATATTATATATATCATCTATCTTAATAATATCCTTATCTACTCTAGAATTTTCATAAAATATAAGCAGAATATATAGCAAATACTCTAGATATTTCAAGATATGCATCTCTTAGTAGAACTAATAAAAAGCTATTTCTATATCTAGAAAATCAACTATCTTAGATATATAATTAAGCTAGGATATATTAGAATGCAAAAAGATAAGATTTAAATAATTAGAGATTAGCTTAAATCTAAGAATATTAGAAATATTAGAGCATTTCTCAGATATGCTAATTTCTATAGATAATTTATTAGCAAATATAGTAATATCGCATAGCTATTTACTAATCTCACTAAAAAGGAAATATTATTTATATAGCAAAGAGAAGAAAATTAGGCTTTTGATATTATTAAAGAACTAGTTATTAGAAACTTAGTATTAGAAAAATCAGATTCTAATAAAGAATATAAGCTCTATATAGATTTATTAGATTATATATTTAATATAAAACTTAACTAATGCAATAAATAAGAATAATTATAGATAATTGCTAATTTCTTAAAGAAACTCAATAAATTAGAATTATAATATAGAATACTAGATAAAAAACTTATAGCTATAATAAAATTATTCAAAAAATAGGAATATTATCTTATAAATGCTAAATATATAATCAAGATATTCTTAGATTATAAGAATCTTACTATATTTATAATAATGAAAAATCTTAATCAATAATAAATAAGATAAGCAGAATATCTATCTTAGTTTGATTTCAAGATTATCTATATCTAAGGCAAAGAGAATGCTAGAGCAGATATTTTCAATAGAAGAATAAACTACTAGAATAAAATCGAAGAAGAAATTTAGAATATTTTCGCAATTAATAAGAACAGAGATCTTATTAATGCATATAAGGAACTAGATATTATCTTTAGAATCGAATATTAAGGCAAAGCATTAGAATAAATAATATCTGCGGAATAAGATAAATATATCAAAGAAATATATAATATATTAGCTTATAGATATTAAGAAATCAGGGCAATATATGAATAAATCAGGAGATATTAGGATTCTCTAGAATTCAAGAAATAGATTACTAAGATTATCAAAGAATATAATAATTGCAATAAAAATAAGGCAAATTAATATAAATCTTATAAATTATTGCAATTTCTATTAGTATCTAATGCTATATAGCAATTTATTAGCTTAAATTTTATTATTAAGCTACTTTTTTTATAAGAATTTTTAATTAAAATATAATATAATAGCATCTTAGTAATAGTTTGCAGATTAAGCAAATATATATATTTCATCCTTTATAAGAAGAGTAATATATTAGAAAATCTCGTATATATATTTCTTGATATGATTATAAGCAAATATAATATATTATAAAAAATTATTTCTAATAGAGATAGGAAATTTATATTCAAATTCTGAATCTCACTTATAAAATAACTTGGAATAATATAATAAATATCTATAATATTTCACTCTAAAATAGATAGATAAATAAAATAAATAAACCAGATTATTAAGCAATATCTATAAAGCTATATTAACTAGAAATAGAATAATTAGATTAAATTATTATTACTAGCAGAATTCGCATATAATAATATAAATATAAGTATTATAGAAATATCCTTATTCTATATACTCTATAAATATAATCCTATAGTATATTATAAGATAATATCTAGCAGATAGGCTGAAAAAGCAGATAAAAAAGCTATAAAACTAAGAGAAATCTATAGAGATTTCCAGAAAAAGATTATAAAAGCAAGAAATACTATAATATATTATATAAACTTCAAAAGAATTAAAAAACTAATCCTATAAGAGAAAAATAAGATCTATTTGCAATATAAAAATATCAAAATAATATAACTAAGCAATAAATTAGATTATAAGAAATTTAAATTATTTCAAATTTTACAGAAAATCTCCTTAGTTAACTATAAATTTATAATTCCCTATAAGAGATTATATCTAATTTTCTATATCTTATTTCTTAAACTAGCATTAGCAGATATAGAATTTGCATATAATATCAATCTAGAATTAGATAAATAATAATATAAAATAGAATAGATATTAAATATATAAAAATAAGAAAAAGAATATTAATATCTTATAAAATAGAAAAATTATAATTATAGTGAAAACTTTTAGGAAAAACCAGCTAATATTAGCAATAATTTTATTAAAGAATATTAGCAGCTAACCTAGTAATATAATAAAAACAAAAACTATCTAGGAAAATTACTCTGCCCTAGAATAATTCTCAGAAAAGCTAGAAACTATATTACCTTTAACTAAGAAACTAAACTAATCTACTACTAAACTCCCTATATTCACAGAATTCTAGTTAAAATTCTCAAAAAAAGGATCCTCAGTAGCAATAACTGATTCTTCAGAAATAGCCTCCTATATAATAGAAACTATATAATAATGCTCCTCCTTAGCCTCCTTAGCCTTAATATGCTCCAACTTCTCCATATTATTAATACTGCAATATACTATATATATTATCTTCTCAAACTATATCTTTTTCTATTTGCATAATCGAAAAACCTTCTCCTTAGCAGCTTGCAATTTATCCTCTAATTCTTAGTATTAGGTAGCAATTTTATGCAACTCCGAAGAACTAATGCTCTGGATATTGCAATAAGAATAATTGAGCTAAATATATTCAGCATAGCGAGAAGAATTAGAAGGAGAAATCTGATAGGAAGAAATTCCCTGATTCTCACAAAATGAGCAAGAAAGCATAATGAAAGGATTCTGAAGAATAGTAGAAAGAAAACTTTTATATTCCTTGGTTTTTCGAGAATAAGATTTAGGAAGTTGGAATTTATTAATTCTATTCAATATAACAAATTAGGAAGATATAACTATATATATGAATAACTTGCTAGAATATTTATAGAAAATCATTGAGAATAATAACTAATAAGAGAAAGATAATATTATAATCTATCTAATATGTAGATTGAAAATAGATTATAAGCAAATAAAAATTAGATGCTATAATTTAATATTAAGATAAGCAATAAAGATTATATAACCTAGAGTTAGGATTATAATAGGGATAAATTATTAGATCACTAGATAATCTAATAAGCTAGGATTATCTAGATTACTAATAATCCAAAGTAAGCTATACTAAAGAGCTAGATATATAAGGACATATTTATTACTATTAGATAGATTATTATATATAGCTCTTTAGTTATTAATCTAAGTATTCTTTTATTATATAACTAAATAGCCCCAAAGGTAGTAAATATTTGCACTTTTATCAGGATTTATATGTTTCCATATTCAAGGATTTATACTTTGATATTGCTCTTATTAGCATAAACCCAATCAGTACTTAGGAATCTCAGGATTACTGCAGTGCTTATTACACTGGCAATATGCTAATATCATTATGGTCGCCCAAAATGCTCACGAGAGCACCAGCGAGCATTAATTCCTTGGAAGCTTTTATGTTAAATGCTAGGTCTCTTGAATAGTAAGGCTTCCTAAGGTCTGTCTCGCCTCTATTTTTGCATCTGATTATACGTAACTGAGGCGACAATCATCTGGGATCAGAACTTGTAAGGCAACAAACAAAATTCTCTCGGGCTATATGTACATCACAGTTTATTGCATATAAAATTTGTCTCGAGAGAAAGTGAAGAGGAAAAGTTCAATTATTATCAGAATCATACTATCACGAGCAGAGATCTCTCATTAGCCTGTTCAGACCCACTTTGCCTGCTCTTATATATATATATACAGACCTATAACTCTCTTTTGTTTTCCTTCTCCTTCGAAGATAGTTAGAGCAAAAGATGATGCCTTTTCTCTCAAATCATCGCCTGGCCTGCTCGTCTCACATACTCATCTACTCATCGCATATGAAGACTACTTATAGAAAACCATTGATAAGTGCATGCTGCCTTCGAAGCCTCCGATCGTCTCAATTATGGATCTCGGCCTGAAGACCAGGCAGAATCTCAAGATCCTCCTTGGGATACACATATTTACCGTCAGCAGAGACTTGGGCTCCCTTCGTCTTCCTCTGCTGCTGCTGCTGGCGAATCTTGACCCACTCTTCAGTGGTCAGGTGCTGTCCGAGCTCAGTAAAGACATTTGACGTCTTGCCCAGACGCTCCAGGAGAGGGCTGTTCTTGATAGGGTCCAGGACGACACGGTTGTTGGGCCTGGAATATCACGGTGTCAGATCAGGTAAGCAGGAGGGGGAGCTTTTGAGGGGTGAAATGGGAAAGGACTGGCCTTGCAAAGTACAAAACACCCAGCCGGTCGATCTGCGCTTGGTCCTGAGGAGGTGCATGCACACGGTGGATACTCGACTTGATGAGTCCACCCGTCATGGCCGTCAAGGCATCGCAGGTATTGATGGTGATGGTTCCGTCCATTGGTTTCTACGGCCCCAGTCAGATTCGGGTCCGATCAGTCAATTTCAGTTTGAGGGAGCATTTCTTACAACCCACTTCCAGTTCCCTTCGCTGTTCAGGATCTGAAGACCGCAGACAGGTTGGCGGAACAGAAGGGTGATAGAGCCTAGATCAGTGTGGCCTGGTGTATACATCTCGCCGACCTGCTTGTTCTCCTCGGGAGATCTGGCGGCGTAGTGCATATATCTCAGATGGTCTTCGCCCTGGACGTCGTACTGGTGATACTTGACGAGTTGGTCCTCAGGCAGCTCAAGGAGGAGAGCAAACAGCTTCAACAACTTGACGACGACCTCATCATGACATTTCTAGAAGGTAATCCATGTTGTCAGGCGAGGCTTTTCTCATGAAAATGTCTTGATACGTCTATACTTACACGGGCAAAGTCCTCAATCTCCTTGATGTTGTCTTCGAGTACGGGTGGCTGCTGTCGTTGGTGGTAGCCATCGAATTTGGGGATGTTGTAGACCTGGATGTTATCCTTGATGCCGTTCCCAAGGCTATTTTGAGGCGGACCAGTAAGTAAATTTGCAAGAGCGCAACCCAGTTAGTCTCTTGGTAACTCACATTCTGGTACCAGCAGGACGGTAGCCATTGTAGTTGCCTCCGACCAGGGCATTCTCATCGTGGTACTTGAGCTTCTCCTCCAGAGGGAGAGCATAGAACTCTCGGCCGAGCGCGAATTGTCTATCAACTTCCTCCTGGGAGATGTTGAAGTTCTTCACGTAGAAGAAGCCGACCTTTGTGACGGCGTGGTCCAGCTCCTTGACAAGCTCTTCCTTGCCGCCTGGCTGGTCGAACTTGCTGAGATCGAGAGTGATGAGTTCAGCCCAGTCCACTGCGATGCAACTTTTGATCAGCGGGGGTATAGTTACTTGGTCACATGAGGAGCATCACTAATAATATCTTACACCCTTCCTTGGTTACTGGGACCTGTTCATATGTGTCGATGATTCTTCCAGGCATCTTGCAGACTCGGAGCAATAAGATCCTTTTGGTCGATTTTTTTTCTTTTCAGATTTACTGGATCCAGTGATGTCCTCCGGATCCAGAGAGCGTCCAAAAAACTAATGACGTTTCAGACTGGACTTATATGCCATTTTGACAATACATCTCGGGCATTCTGCTAACGGGCACGCCATATGCGGCATTCAATGTGATTCTGACAAATTCATTATTCTCAAGGGCGCAACCCATCACGACAGCATGCTCGCATGTGCCACCCCCTTCTCCCCCCCCAATAAGTCCGTGATGTTCCCGCAACGACCAATGGAAACACACATCAATATCAGCGCTCTAGTACACCTCCAACAATATCTTCTCTGGGAAATGCAGGAAATACCTGGACAGGTAACCCGTCCAACGCGGGGTCTCGGTTGCGGTAGTTCTGTATTCGTGCGGAGAGACGAGCACGCCATTGCTTTGAGGAGCACCTCATTCTTTGGATCTCGGGAGGGATACTCCAATCAGTCACCTTCATCTATCGTAGAAGGACAGTGGACCAAATAAAAGACTCTGTATTTCCTCCTATGATGGGTCTGATATTATACAGAGTAGTAGTCGGCTGTGGGCCATGTGCAAGACACTTCCGACTGATCAGATCCTACGGCAATCTCAGAAGGGGGTAGCGAGGACAGAACAGGGCGACAGCCGAATAGAGCACGCAATCCAGGCCCGTTCCAACATCACTTTAGCGGCAGACATTGCGGCGAGAGGAACACAAGAACTGGAAGGCAACCATCGACTAGGTTAGGGCCAAGATATGCGTCGCCCACGCTCAGCGTGGGTGATCGTGATAATCACCTAGGCCGGGCTATCAATGGCGACAGCGTGTGGATCTATTATGCATGATGCTGGAGCCATCACAATAGTTCCACAGCGTTGTCCATATGCTGTGATAAATTGGGAGGTTATGAGCAAAGGCGGTCCGGAACTGCATGGCTTTTCTGTGAGCTTGTTCACTCGCGGTACGAGACGACAGCCAGCCAGCCAGCCAGATCTGCAAGAGGAATTTCCAAAATGTCCGAGGCAGGTCATCATGAGGAGCCGAAAGGCCAGCCAGATATGTCCAAATTATCGTTATGGAAACTCTTCAAAGAGATTTTCAATTGGTATCCTTCCGAATATCCCACAGCCGAGAGAAAGTAAGTCATTAGCGTGATGGCTCTGCTAACATTTTACTTTATATGAATTACTACTGCAAAAGGCATTGGTATACTGACAGGTATTCAGGTTACTATTGAAACTGGATGTGTCGATTCTCGTCTTCGCGTGTCTTTGCTGCAAGTATCACCTCGTTTCTTGGCGACTCAAGTAGTTGCATAATTACTGACCAGATGTCTCACAGTCTTCGTCAAATACCTTGGTAATTATGACACCGACCCTCAGCGAGCTTCAGACCGAAAACACCTTTGGCTGACCCTGACCTTGTGAAGATCAGACAAACATCAGTAACGCCTATACGTCCGGGCTGAAGGAGGACTTCAGTCTCTATGGCAATCAGCTCAACTACTTCAATGTCTGCTACTACACAGCTTATGTGGTCTTTCAAGTCCCCGGATTGCTGCTGCTCTCGCGGCCAAAACTGTAGGGATTCAAGGAATTATAGCCAATCCTGCCCGCAATTGGAAGACTGACGACGGGCTGTAGCGCTCGCTACCTGTTGCCAATCCTGGAAGTCCTCTGGGGGGTCACGACATTTGCACAGAGTCGAGTGACCAATGTCCAACAGCTATACGCGCTACGCTTCTGTGAGTTCCAGCCAAGCAATCTGATATGAACCACCAGGGCCATCCATCATCAAGTTGATATTAATCCCTCTCCATAAAAAAATCATAACAGTGGTCGGAATGTTCGAAGCACCCGTCTTCGCCGGGACACACTTCATCCTTGGTTCTTGGTACTCGGGTCCTGAGCTCTTCAAGCGCGCAGGGACTTGGTTTATCTGCAATCCGCTCGGCTCGATGGTCAGCGGCTACCTCCAGGCGGCGGCGTACACGAACCTCTCGGGCGTCGGCGGCATGGCCGGCTGGAGGTGGTTGTTCATCATCGACGGCATCTTCACGATTCCCGTGGCGCTGATCGGCTTCTTCATCTTCCCCGGCATCCCCGACTCGCCGAGGCCGTTCTACCTCACCGAGGAAGACACAACGCTGGCCAAGGCCCGGCTGGAGAGGGCGCGTGTCCGCCGGCCGGGAAAGCTGAACCTTGATGTCTTCAAGAGAACGCTCAAGAGATGGCACATCTGGGTGTTTGTGTTTTGCTACATGTGAGCAAAGCCATGATATGGTTTCTTTTTTCTTTTTTCTTTTTTGTTGTCTTAAAGGCTTCCCAGTCGCTGACGATCAGGATCGAAGATGCATGATTATCTCCTCGTACCCAATGTCATACATGAACCTCTGGCTGAAGGCCGAGGGCTTCTCGGTCGTCCAGATCAACGAGCTGCCGACGGCGTACTTTGCCATCTACGCCGTCGCATCCTGGCTGGGCACCACCTTGGCGGCCATCTACCCAGCCTGGACTATCTATTCCGTTCAGACATTCTTCACCTTGTTCTCGATCCTGATCATGATCATCTGGAATGTGCCACAGACTCTGAAGTAGGTTCGCCCCAGCGCCCTTGGGCGTCTCGTCATATGTGTCCATTTGGGGGGGGGGGGGGTTTCAGGCTGACGACGGTATAGATTTGTCTGCTGGTACCTCCTCGGATTCGCAGGCTGTGCAAGTCCTATTTTGTATTCGACAGTCAATAGCATTGTAAAAGATGATTCGGAGGAAAGAGCTCTCATCCTGGTACGTTGTTGAAGCATCCGACCGACGACAGTGGCGCCGTCTTGACTTTGAAGCTGACAAAAACATGTCTTGCCAGGGCTCCATGATGACGTTTGGCTACAGGTAAACGGATCTCCATCTTGTCTTCTCTGCACAAGTCTCAAAAACAAGCTGACCGCATCTCTTGAATAGCTTCCAAATCTGGGTGCCACTGCTTGCCTTCCCGACCTCAGGTACTTACGGTGCCCCGAGGTGGCGGCGTGGTTGGCCAGTCTCATTCGTCTTCATCTCCTTGCTGTGGGCCGGATTTATTGCCGCAATATTGATTCACAGAAGACAGTAGGTGTTCTTCACACTCGCCGCACTCTTCCAACATAGTGCTGACTTTGCTCGCTAGACAGAGAAAGGCTCAGAAATCCGAGCCAGAAAATGTTGTTGGAGCGTCTGAGGAGACGAGTAGCGAGGCTGTATCCGTTGATGTAATTGTCAATGACAAGGCTGGCTAGGAGTATCAAGATCGGCAAGATGACAGAGTGAACCGGCGACAGACTACTGCAAAAATACTGGCTGGCTGGATGTGACAAGACTAGATTTTGAGTCTAGGCATAAATACATCAATTCAATTGACAAGCATTTCCATTTCTTCCAGCCCCTAATTTTACGAGTTCTGGATCTGCAAACTCCAAACGCCCAGTGATGCACTTCTCTTTCTGTCTTTGCTGCTCTCTACAGCCGTGGATAGTAGTAGTCGTGGTGGTGGTAGGGTATTAGACGAGGAGAACGGCATTGACGCAACCATCGTTTTCGGGGTTGTTGGTGACCTGCGCGTAACGTCCCCAGACGACCTTTCCTGACGTGGTCTGTATCGTGCATTAGTGATGGGGATCTCTCTCTCGAATGATGTCGAGTGCCTGAGCTCACCGTCAGACCCAGCTCGGACACATTGACCTCCAGGACCGTGCCCTTGCTCAGGACACCAAGCTGTGTGTATAGAGGATTCTGGGGGTTCTTCTTGACAGAGATGATAGGAAGCTGCACCGTTACTCCAAGCTCGGGATGGGTCACTGAAATGTCACGTCAGCCAAGAACACGCCCCTCAACATCAACATCATCATCAAGAACGTGCCCAAGGGGGGGGGGGAGGTGAACGGACCGTTGGCCTTCTTGTATCTCAAGCCCATAGGCCGGATGAAGCGCTCGTACTTGACTGGCCTCCGCGTGAAGTCGGGTCCAACGAACGTCGGCTTCGTCACCATGCGCTTCCACCCCTTCTTCTGCGTCTTTTTTCCCGTGCTTACAACCTTGAACATCTCCTCCTCAGAGATACCGCGCACCTTGGGCAGCGGCACGGCAAACCGCGCGGCCTTCTCGGACCGCTTGTTCTTGATAGATGAGCTCAGCGCCTTGGCAGAGGTGGGGTTGTTGCGGTCGAGCAGGTAGGCAGGCACGGGGTTGGCAGGGTCGTTGTCGGGGGCGGCGGACTTGACGTTTCGCTCCTCGTGGGCCTTGATCTGCTTGCGCATCTGGATCTTCTCCTTGTGTCGCTTCTGGGCGTGCAGCTTGGCGCGCAGGCCGCGGAGGTTCTGGGCTTTCTCGGAGGCCTCGTGGCCCTCGCGGGCGGCGCGCTTGCGGCTTCGTTCTTCATGATCCAGGCGGCGACCATGCAGCTTGGTGTGCCGCTCCATATACTCATTCTGAGGCTGTATGCGTGGATAGATCTGTCAGCATCTTGTCTAGATCGAAGGGACGAGAACCAGAGTGTGGCGGGGCGCGCTCTTTCTCTTTCTCACTTACCATGATGAAATGTGACGCCCTCGAGAGGAACTTAAATCAGCTTTGAGTCTGGATGTTCGAGCCTCGGCAAAATTAGGTGGCAGGACGAGAGTGGCCGTCGCAGTACGTATGTGGGGAGGTGGACGGATTCGTTGGTGAAATTACTGCTGTTGCATCGCGGTCAAAGAATTGGTTGCAAGACGGACGCTTATCGGGAAGTTTTCTCTTATCGTAGGTTTCCCGGCTTAGTCATGTGTCTAGACGTGGCGGATGTTTGCCCCATGAAAGAGAAGGAAGGAAGGAGGAAAAGAAAGTTGGAAAAACAAGAGAAAAACAAGAAAATAAGCGAAAAGAAAGTAAATGGTAGGCTTCTGAGCTGAGGATCCTCCTTGGAAACTGAGTATTGCTTTACACATATTTCCTCGAACGCCTCTGGATCAAGGGCTCCTATAGATTGTTGTACTATGTACAGTGGCGTGGAAAAGCGGGTCAATTTACCCTAACCCTACAATTCTACTACAAGCCTGAGATGGACACTACTATGTTACTCTTTTCGTTGGTTTCTTGGACAAAGTGCCAGTACTACTTTACACTTCCTATGTTCGAAAAGCGCTCTGCTTCGCCTCGAATTCATAACGTCACCACCAGACAGCCCAGACTGTGATACACACAGGCTTGCATTCTATGGCCGTGCCAGAATGTATTGGCGGTAGAGAGCCTATCGTCGTTGCTGCTTAGAGGCTCAGGATCATTGGAGCAGTCCCACGCTCGATGGCAAAAGCGTTTCACCCATCGCAGCACCAGTCTTGCCTTTTTAAGTCTTTCACAGAATTTTCCGTGAGATTGAGAGTAGCATTTTGCCAAAGTCGTCTTAGAAGAGGACCATACTGCTTCTCATCATAATTAATCATTACACTGTTCACAGGTCTGCCGAGCATTAATCACAGCGCAGTGTTGCTGCGACCTGACCTGAGACTGATACCTTCACAGACCGTGCCTTTGTTGTACCATGTGAGTTTGTTCGGTTCCAACATCTCTGAAGTCACCCACCGTGCTGTCTGTGTGTGAGTACTGTCGGTCTCGGTATCACCTAGAGGTCCTCTCACCCGGTCCCTTCTAAGCGCGCCGTCCATATGCAGCTTTTCGAGCTCCTCGTCAACACCACTGAGAGACTCATCGCAAGCTTCGCTCCTGTCCGTATGGATAGTCCGTCTTGGGAAGCTTGTCCTCCCCTCGGCCAGCGCTTGGAATATGACCAGCTGATCCTGGAGGTACTCGTCCACAACACCGGCTTGGCGGATCTCGTCGCCCAGAGCTTTCGTCACAGCTCTGGAGACCTCCTTGCAGAGCTCTTCCTGCGTCTTGCCCTTGCGCTTGCCGCGGTAGAGACAGTCTCGACCCCAGCGCAGTGTTTCTGATTGTGCTACCAGAAGCACGTAGATTCGAGACTCGTGTTTGCTGTCTTGTGCCTGCTTGAAGTTGAGCTCTGCCTGAGGAAAGAGACTTTCCAAGTCTTCTCTCAAGATGCTCTCTAACGAGCTATGCAGCTCCGCGGGTGTGATGATGGTGGCGTCCACAGATTGGACCGCCAGGTCTTTGGGATCTCTCCTTGCGCCGACATCATCCTTGAGCTTGAGAGCGGTGCCCAGCGGAAGCGGGTGAATATTGAACCACAGAGAGCCCCTCGACTGGGGCCCCGCACTCCAGCCTCTGCTTTCGAGCTTCCTCTGTACCCGGATACCGAACCATGCCTCCAATGTGGGCAGAACCACCTGGTCCAGGTACTCGTAACTCAGCGAGAAGGACACGTTCGTGCCCCCTGATATGGTCAGCTCGACCGGCTCTCCACCTTCGTTGCCTGCGAAGAGGAGAAAGGGAAAGACCGCCTGGAAGATTAGCAGTGCACTGGCCGCGGGCGATTCGGCATAGATCTTGATGTTCCTCTCCAGCAGGTCGCCTGGTCCACGCTTGGGACAGAACTCCAAAGTCCTACTGCCGACATCGAGCCCCTTCACGTCGGCGTCGGTAGCCTTTGCCAGCCACTCGATGGAAGTGACGTGCTGCGATTTGAGCCCTGGTGAATGGATCGTCGTGAGCCAGTGTGCTTGCCTACGGGTTCCGATGGTGTTGCAACTCACCCCCTCCTCGCGGCCCTGGGCGGTTGCCCCTCACATTGGTTATCCTGACTGGTTTGGACGTCACTGAAGCGAGGGCGACGGCAATCCTCACGAGTTGTCCCCCGCCCTCACCAGTCCGGCCGTCGAGCTCGATCATTTTCGGCGACTTCATTGTTGTTGTGCTGTAATGCGTCTCTTTCTGGGCTAAATCATCGAAAGTTTTGCGTGACATGAATTGAAGGGAGGAGACATGTGCAGATAGATAGACATTGATGAAATGATACGCCTGCTGGTGATTAGCTGGGAGATGCAGCCTGTTGTAGAACGTGAGCTGAGCCCCTCAGGCAAAGTGTGACTCATTCGGTGACGGGGGAAATCGTTGGGCCCTCATCTAGCTTGCAAACCACCAGCAAGAAGAAAATGAGTGCCAGAAATTGTGCTCGAGCTTGTTTGAGGCTGTTCTAGGGTTTTCATCTACCATTCTTGTGGTCTCACATTTGAGTATAAAAAGAGATTCGGCAATGTGTTGTGACCATCTGAGCCTAACTAACCCTGATGTGCAATCCCCGCCTATCAAGACAGACAGGCCGGACTCCCAGCAGACAGCATTTCCCTACTGTTGAAAGGAAGACTACTTTATATGGATAAGACTCTAAGCACTAATAGTATTTAAGGGACTGTCAGCATCGTTGCAAGATTATCAAGTCTATCGGCACTTTAAGAGACCTGGAATTTTGTATGTTCTGTGTGTACATGTTTTTGGGCACCGTTCACATCAAATGATACTATGTTCGAGTTTGTATAGCATCTTCAGCAAATGTGCTGAGGTAGTGAGGTCAGAAGCTGGAAAGGATCTGACTATTACACAAAAGTGAGACTGCCACTGGCAAGGTTTGTGTATATCTACAGCCATTCAATGCACACATTCACAGAAGCTTGTGCAGAGAGACAAGTCTTTTGGAAGACCAGTCATGTTGTAAGCAAGTGTGCCTATTGAAAACCCAAAAACCAAGCCGAAAGATGAAGCTGGCAACAACTTTTGCCATGCAGCGGCTATTCGGGAAGTTCTCTCTTGATCTCTTGCAGGATCCATCAATATCGCCAATCCTGGTGACAGCCCATATTTATGCCGAGTTCCACATTGTTGACCTGCGGTGGAGAGGGCTGCTGTTTCAGCATATTTGCCCGAGCTGTTATTGCATCACTTGCATTGCTGTCAAATAAGCCTTAAAATAGACTTCAAATTACAAGGAGCTTGCTTCCCATCATCTTGTGTTTTTACATGCCGGAGGCCTCGAACCTTACTGTAAGGGTTCACAAGCGAGCATCAACTGAAAATTCTGAGCTTTGTTCTGCCAGGGACACAAGCTCTGTGTCAGAAGAGCTGCATGGCCCATGAGGTCCATATTTCTCTTCTTTTGTCATGCATCAGTTCCCTGTCACTGAATGCACCATTGTCAGTCGATGAGAGTCCTGTAATGATGGCTGTCTCCACAAGAAACCTACATGGAACAAGAGCGGTTACACCTGGTCCATGGTTTTGATCAATAGTTACATGTTGACTTTTGAAGAGAGTTCATCACTTCGTAGAGTATTTGTTGACATCATCTCAATCTATGGTTTAATATTCGGCAGAATGCATCCATAAGAAGGCATTGTAAGACAAGAGCCCCGTTGAGAGACCTACAAATGATTAATGTATGGTTCTTCTGAAACACAAGAACAACCTAGGTTTCCTTTACTTGTCCTATTGTTACGGACAGGTTGCGCTGGCAATCTAAAAAAGAACGATATTCGCTGGACAAGATGTCGTTGTGACCCAGTAATGAAGGACCTGTCGCTGTCGGTGAAGAATAGCGTCTCTGAAAACAGTAACTTTAGCCCACGATCATGTCGATCAGCAAGACCGGCCTCTACTTCCTTGATCCCGCACGTGGCTTGTAAGAGAAAGGAGTGGCGACGGCAACGCACATGTGCTACTATTTATTTCCTTCCTGTCCCTCCCCCCTCCCCAGCAGGTGGCCGTCAGGGCGTAGATCTGCCGCCCGTCCGACCTTCCTTACATTAGAGAGAGAGAGAGAGAGAGAGAGAACACGGCAAAGATCGCACGCGCACATCGCGACTTGGAATGGGCTACAGTCATCAAGGAACGCGCATAAGCTCGACGATCTCCCGCGCGGGCGACACGAGGTCGGTACGTTTTAGGGCTGAGCCTAGGACGACACCCCGTCGATCAGTGCTTCGCGAACGTCCTTGATAGATTTTGAAAATAGAGAATGATGAGATGATGACGCGGCATGATTTAAATTCTACGGCGGGGGGGGGGGGGACCATTGGACGGTATGTGGATGAGGCAGGAACAGCACTGCGCGAGCGGATCAAGCTCTTGGGCTTGGACTGAGCCTTCAGTTTCCAGGTCTTACCTGCGCGCCGGACTGCCCAGCCAGGACCAGACACAGGACGAGGCCGTGGGTCTTATTACTAGCAACCTCGTCGACGACGCCAAACGGCTCTGCTTCGACTACTTTACGCCTGACTTGACCATCTCGTTCCGTGAAAGTGAGTAGTACAACTTTTGCATCCAGGCTGAGAAATTTCCCGAGTGCGATCACGTGGTCCCTCCTCTCGATATTGCCCAGTAACTATTTAACATGACAACTCGGCAATTCGGTCAAAATAAACTGGAAACAAAGTTCAACTCACCGGCGCCAGGGACCAAAATAGTGGCAGCAGCCATAAGAGCGCCCGTTCCTGACACATGCTAGGCAGTGGCGACAAGATCGAGGCTAAAGCTAGCTTGCAGGTAACTTACGTGTCGTCGACCCCCCCCCCCCGTGTTTGGAGGAAGAGGAGCCCTTTGGTCTACAGTAAGCCCAAGTAAATTGAGAGATTTAATGGGATGTTGGGTCGTCCCCTGGAGTGCGAATTTGTGGAGCGGCAAAAGGCTAAAAAGAAACATCCATGTCCGTGCGAGCGAGGGCACACTTTTTGTTGTGTGGCCCCGTGGCGGAGGGGTCATCACACAGAGGCCTCGTTGATTGTGACGACCTCGTGCCGAATGGCGGTGTGCTAAGACTTTCGTCCGGCCCACATTCGGCCGGTGGGAGGTGTGTGGTGCGTTGCGAGACATGGGGAGGGGAATATGGGCGGGCACACCTCCCCCTCCCCTCCACCTCCCCATACCCTCGACCTCCTCCTCCTCTTTTCCCTCCCTCCCCCCTTCTCTCTCTCTCTCTCTCTCTCTGTGTGTGTGTGTGTGTGTGTATCTGTCTGTCTCTATATGCATATGTCTCTCTGTGCTTTGAAATGAGACGACGTATGACAATGCGTAATGCTTTTGTACCGCTTGAGTAAGAGTGCCGGGTGGGAAGACAGCCCACCCTCCCCCGGGGAGGTCGGACAGGGGTCATATCTCACCCTCCCTCCCAGAGTCGGCGGTACCGGTAAGGGGATAGTGGCAACATAGTAACATATACTGTATGTGAGACTCGACAGCCCTACCCTCCAATCACAGCAGTAACGCTGCCTGCGTCGTCTACAACCTGGCGCTGCATCTTGTGAAGGGGGGAGGGGGAGTGTCACCCGTCTCAAAAGCGCGAAGAGGGCCCGTACAAAAGACATTAAGCCCTTTCGGTTGAGAGCGCATGGATAAGGAAACCACAAGTGAGGGGAAGGCAACCTTTGGAAAAAGAGCCGGGGTTGGCACTACCGGCGGTATGAATCGAGAGGGCTGCGCGCGGATGTGTAAGTGGCTTGACCCAAATTGGACACCGCAGAATTCCGTTACTTGACAAGGGGATGAAGCAAAAAAGAAAAGAAGAAAAGAGGGTGTGTGTCGCCCCAAAAGACTTGTGTGTGTACCATGGTATGAGTTGGAAGGGAGGCGAGAAGGAAAGGGGGGGGGGAGGGGAGGGAGTGGGTGCCATGGGTAATCACGTAAGATGGCAATCTGGTGGGAGAAGTCGATGCCACGAAAAAGAATGGCATCCTCACGCTATTGTATCACCCTGGTATAGGGTATAGTGGCATGGGCCAACCAATTCGTTTCAACAAGGCTAGTAGCAGCAGCCTGAGAACCGGACCCTGATCTTGGCGCAAGGCTGTTTCCGAATTGGTTACCGATCCGTGTCGAGTCCAGTTGCTGTGTTTTTATCTTGGGCGGGTGTTTCTTTTGGTCTTACAAGCTTTTCACATAAGAATGGGAAGTTATGCAATTTTAATTGTAAATGAGGCAAGGGTTTGAAACCACAAATCGCGGTAGAATTGAACATGATAGGAATGAAAAATAACCGATGGCTCATTTCGACCAATTTCGTCTCCGCAACGGGCTGCATGGCACCTTCTCCGGGGGGGGGTGAGAGTGGGTGGTTGCTGGGTGCTGGGTGGTGGGTGTTGGGTCCCGGGCTGCTACAATAATCGTGAAGGTGCTGTCATGTACCGGTACGATAGGACTTGACAAGGGAGGGGTCTGCATTGAGAATTTTTGTGAGGGGCGGGGGAGGGACAAGGGACAGGGAGGGGAAAGAAAGAAAAAAAAAAAAAATTTGAGGGTCCACAGGGACCGGAAAGGAATGGATCCTACAGAAGCCATCTACGTCACCGTACAGCGAGGATTAATTCAACGACATCTCAGAATGATTCATACACACCCACCGCAGACATATGGACTTGTCACCCTGAACTCTGCGCTGGCATGTGCTGTCGTCTCTGTCTCTCTTTGTCTCCGAAAAAAAAAAAGAAAAAAAAAAAAAGGCCAGCACAGTACCATCCAGCAGCAAGTCGATGACCACTCTTTACTCTATTATTTCATGCCTGGATTATTTTTTTTTTCGCGCTTCTCAGATAGGTGCGAACTCTCGAGGTTGAACCTGGATCAAGACCAACATCGGAACTCTTGTGTGTACCATAGTAGAGCGACGGATACTTGAGTTGAGATGAGGTGAGATTCTGTGCAACGCACCGAGTTTATCTTCCACCTGGTCTCACAGTACTTTGTATCACAGTGCTGCCCAACCCAACCAGCGAAAAGGGGGGGGGGAGGGGGGCTATGGAATGTGTGAGCCTTTGTGGCCCCTGAGGAATGTATGCATCTTCTTGGACTGCCTATCAGGAGGACCCTGAAGATCTATAGCTCATGACAGGTGGCGCCCCGTGTCGGTTCTTGCCCAACAGCGCAATGATTTGCCGGCTAGGCACAATTGGGTCTAGTAAGCTTAGTTGGTCTTGCGTTGGGCCCTTGAGGGCCCTGCAGTTGATTGCACAGTACGTATGTACTTTTCAGCGCGATACAACTAAGGACGCCTAACAGTAGCAATCGGTTAAGCAAGGCTTGCATAAAGAAGGTCGGGGAAGACAGGGCACCCCTCTGGCTGTCAGCTGCTAGGTCTACAGCCCGGCGTGTCTCTTGAATAAACCGGATAAGGCCTGGGAGCCAATAAGAACCTGGAGATAAGCCCAGCCCTGACCTTTCCCCACCACAACCCTGTTCAGCTTGGAGCCAACGAGGAGAAGAGATATTCCTAGGTAAATGCCCTAGTCCAGGATGAGAGGGTGCAGTAGTTCGGGGTCTGTTCTACCTGATAGAATATTTTGGTATTCATGGTTTCAATTTTTTCTTTCTATTGCGACCTCTCAGACGAGGTCTGGAGATTGGTGAGTCGCCGAGCCGTCGACCAGAGAAACTTGGACGCCAGGTTGTCAATCTAGCGGGTTCTGCGGTTGCGACTGCTACTCCTCCTCCTCCTCCTCCTCCTCCTCCATCCCGTCTGGTGTGGCCCACCTCCACTTTGTACCCACAGAGTTCCTGGCCCATCGACGTCATCCGGCGCTCCCTGTCCCCTACCCGCTAACGTCATCGCGGCACAGAGGAGACCTCCCAGCCTTGCTGGCCAATCGCGTGTGCCATAGTACCCGTCCTCCAACGTCACCCAGAATTTACCCCCATCAACCTGAAATATTTCTCTCTGCCATATTCGCAGCAAGCCACCCCCCCCCCCGTCAAAACCTGCCACTTTGTACAACCTCGTCGTCTCTACGCCCTACTACCTTGATCCTACTTACTGTCCACTAAAGTAGGTCGGCTCTGCCACCATCGGAGCATTCTCTCCCGAACCAAGATATCAAAACGTGCGGTGGGCTCCGCCGCACCGGGATGACAACTCTGCTGAGTCGTGTGCGGCATGGGACAGCAAGTGTTGTCTGCCCAGCTATCACGCCTCTTTTCCAGATCTCACGCGCCAGCTGCGTCACGCCTGCTGCATTCCCCGCCCTGTAGATCCACCCGGCGCCGAGGCGATACAGCATCATTCCGCCGGTGCGAGAGGGAGGGGAACAACGTCGCCGAGGAGGCAAGGCTCTGACCAGAAAAGCGATCCGGCCAACCACGACTCAGCCTTCACGCAATTAGTTCAGTGACATAACATAACAAGCTTCGCTAATGCCAAGGGGGACATTCAGGTGTTCTCGTTGCAGTCCAATCGTTGCGTCTTCGCCTTCGCCCCACTACCACCGCATCACCCTTCCACCCCTCTCTCGCCTCCTCCCAACCCACCCCTCTGTCTCTTCCCCCCCCCCCCTCTTCTCAACGGCAGCCAGGTCATGCCGTCGTATGTACCGAGTGCTTTTTTCGCCTCCCCATCCTCTTGCCCCCAAGGACCACCGTATTATGGTTCCATTCATTGGTTGTCTGTCTCTCCAGCTCGAAAGCCCCACACAACGTTCTTTTGTGTGTGTGTGTGTGTGTGTGGTGCTGCAGCCCGTGAGAAGTTTAGCCATCCCACATCAGGAAGCCGATCGACGACACACTTTCTGGAGGTGCCGTCGAGTCTTTGCAAGCTTCCGCTCTGGTGGCGACGATAAGCACCAGTCTTGCTCTCCCCCGCCGCTGACTCCACCATCTCGGTCAAGCGTGTTTCAAGTACGCATGTGGGGGGCAGCACAGCCCAAGAGGGGTGGAGACAGACCGCCCCCTCGTCGCCTGCATTTCCGCGGTGGATGGCCAACGAGACGACCTCGTTGGATGGCACGCGGTGCCCTTTTCCCAGGGTCGGGTCTTGCGTCGCCTAACCCCCCCCCCCGCACAGCCTTGACGACGAGTAAGAACCGTGGAACGCTCACCTGCAAGGCGGGAGATAACCTCCCACAGTCCTCCCTCCCCTAGGGCATTATCATGTACGCGCAAGCCAACGTCGCCATTGCGCCCTCCTCCTCCATCCTTTCCCGCTGCCCGCGCCGGCGGCCGGTGCCCGGCCTCCCGAACGTAACACAACGCCGTGCTGTATAGGGCCCCTTGCCCACAGGCTCACGCGCTGGTTTCTAGGATGCCCGGCGAAACGGGGCCTTTTCTCTGCGACGGGCAGTTGGCACAATCCGGGGCATGATCTTCAGCCCTTGGGGTTCGGATAGGAGCATCCGTCCGCTCCCCTGAGAGAGAGATAGAGAGGGACAGAGAGAGCTGGAGCTGGAGGGCCTCGTGCCCCGTACCAATCATGCTACATATGCCGTCGCAGTCACAGTGCATGAGTTGCACCACGCTTCACAGCGCGGCGAGCGAGAGCGAATCGGTCCAATGCCCTCAAATGTTTTTGTTGTTCTGGATGGAGAAGATCAAAAGGGACCGCCCCTCCCCTCTCCTTCCCCTTCCCCCCTTAGGCTTTTTCATCTTGGGGGGAGGGGGGGGACAGTGCACTGTAGCTTCCCTGTTGTGCTTTTTTCTCTTTCTCGCCTTCCGTCCAACTGGTCGACCGGGCTGAAACTCTGCTCTCTCTCTTTTTTTTTTTTTTTTTTTTGGTTTTTGATCGCCGCCCTTAGTAAGATTCGAGTTGCCTGCCTCGTCCTTTCCCAGACGTGCTGAGCCGCGTAGTGTTACCTTGGTGCAACGACTCGCTTAGTCATGACCTTTGCCTCAGTCTCTGCACCAGATCCTATTGGGCAATGATTTCCATATCTCTTTCCTTCCCCGCTCCAATGCTAATCCTATAACGGTATAGCATCTCAGATTGCAAGCATGGGGATTTTTTTTCTCTCTAGGGCAGGGGGCCGGGGGTGGAATGGATTTTGGCATATGCGACCTTTGGCAGATCCCATCCATTGACTTTCCTAGTTTGCGGGACTCGCCTCGCGTACTGTGCCTCTTTCTCACTCTCTCTCACACACACACACCTCTTTTCATACCCAGTGGAGTCGGTGAATCAGAGAGAGAGAGAGAGAGAGAGAGAGATGTGCCCTTCTCTCCTGTTGCTGCTGATCGACAGTTTCAACACACCCTCCCCTTCTTCCCGCCCTGGGTGGAACCTGCTCCCCGAGTTCCACTACGGACTCCAAGGCTGATTGATAGGCTCGAGGGGCATCGCCCCCCGGGGCAGGGAAAGCACACGGTGACCTCACCTCGCCTAGCCACGCAGCACCGCGTGACCAGATCCCCCCCCCCCCCAAATCGCATACCGTGGCGAAAGGGAAGAAAAGAAAGGCAAGGTAGTCATCAGGGAAATTGTCCAGTAGACAGGTCAATTCGTCCTGCATGATCCAGAGGCGGTGGGGGAGGAGGGGACGAGGAAAGATGGAGAAATCTGGTTTATCAGGCCACACAGCGAACGAATGAACAAGCAAGCCCGGCTCCTGAAAGGGGAGGGTCGATGGCGTGCTGGCAAAGTCTCCCCTCCCCCTTCCTAAAACCTTGTCCACCGTTTTATTTTATTTTTATTTTTATAATTATTATTTTTTCGGGGGGAGGAGGGGGAGAGGGAGGAGGTGAAAGGTTCCTTCTCTTTTGCACTCGGTCAAGCAGGTTCGTCCGTCTATCACGGGGGATGAGTTCCACCCTCAAAATGATAGACAGGACCGGATAGACTACGGGTCGGACCCGATCGTCGGACCGGCTGTTTCAAGACCTTGGAGGGGGGGGGGTGGTTTGTCAACTGCTCGAAGCGGACCGCTGCCGCTGACCCATCTAAGGGAGAGAAAGAAAGAGAGAGAGAGAGGGGGGGGGGGGAATGGGTTTGTGGTGTGGCACGTTAATGACATACTACATATAGTTGTTCAAATAAGCTTTTTTTAACTTCATTCTGCCATGGCCGTGCTGATCGCAATACCCAACGACAAGATACAGCAAGCCTCCCAACGACACATCACCCGACCCCACCCCTCTTTTTTCTTTTCTTCCTTATTTCTTCTTCTTTCCCAAGAGGGTGGATGGGATGAACACGCATAACATTGATTGCCGATCAGAGGAGAAAGAAGGGAAAGGGAAGGGGAGAGAGAGAAGAAGGAGGGGGGGGGGTTTGTAAATGATCAGCGGGTCTTGCAGTGGTCAACTGACTTTTTGATTCTATTTGCCCACGCGTCGAGACAAGAAGCGACCACGTGCCAAAACCACTCAATTCAACCCCAGATCTCCTTCCCATTTGAGGGAACTGGCGGTGACGATCCGCTCCCCGCCGATTTTTTTTGGGGTTTGAAACTGTAGGTGAGATTTGATTGATGTACTACGTACCCCGTGTCGCTGGTTGGAGATTTAAATTTTTTTTGAGAGAATAAAAAAACCTATGCGACAAGTAGTGGTGTCGATGAGCGGGAGAGCCCGAGTAGTACTAAGTCGTGCGAAGGACAGATGATGGATGGGGGTAGGGAAGTTATTGTATGTCTTGGCATGTGTAGTAGATTCAAGGTCACCATAGTAAGAAAGAGTCGAGCCGTAGTAGAAAACGTTCATGAGTGCTTCGCATAAACGCGTCGAGAATTTTTTTTTTTTTGATCTTTCTTTTTCAAAAGTTCTTCTCAACCCTGATCTTACATGTGTCGCGCAGCTCTTGTCGCACAATTATAAACGAGTGGCGGAGACCCATGTCCCTTCATCACAGCTTCTTTTCCCTGACCCTTTGGAAAACCCAACCCCACCCTCTCTTCCTTCCATATAAGTACAGCGACCTCTAATAATCATACCCAACCGTAGTGACCCATTCCCTCCTCCCCGCCATGTAAAAAAGCGACCGTGTAGTTGTAGTAATTAGCGAGTGTCCAGAGTGTGCCGGGGCCTGGTATTCTTCAAACGAAAGACATTAATCCTCTGATGGAGAGGACACGAGCAGTTGAACACAGTGCTCAGAAAGCCGAAAGCACCCAGCCACCTCAAAACCATTTGAAAACCCCAAGACCTGAACCGTGGCCAAACCTGAACGCCGTCCGCCCTAGTCCTTTTCTCACTCATGAGTGAGAAGATGACCCCGAGCGACCCGCACCGCCAATGAATAATTTCAGAATCCCACGGAAAACATGACCAAAAAAAAAAAGAATCCAAAAAAGGGGGGGGGGTGTTCGTAAATAGAGGGCAAAAAAAAACCAAACAAATATAAAAGTTGCCGTGCCACTCGGGGCGGATGAGAGCGAACGTTGAGAATGCCAAACCTGACAGTCGGCGTCGTCGGCGAGTAGAGAGATCCACCTTCATGTCGTCATAAACCAACGCACCCGCAACGTTCTCATCCGGGACAAGTCGACAAAGCAACCGGGTATCATCTCGCGATTCCCACTCTTCGACCCCAAAGTGAAAACTTTTGCCATGCCTCTGTTCGAGTCCGGCCTGGAAATGCACAACGCGACCCAGCCTATAATCCCCTGCCAATACTCCTTTGTCTCGGCTATGCAGGTGATCATAACCCGACCGTGAATGAAGTGAAGGATATATAAAAGCCGTGTGTGTGTGGCAGCGAATGATGAGAAATTGGAAAGCGTCCTCCTCGACATGGGAAAAACGTAGGAAACGCAGCAGAAAAAAAGGCGAAACTGTCGCCCTGGCAGACCGGCGCGCTTACTCGCCCGCGCGTATTGTACAATCGAATTTAGGGGCTCCATCCCCCCCCCTTTTTTTTTTCTCCCTCGCTTCCTTTTTCAGTCGGATTGGTTTTGGTCCTCGCTGCCTGCATCTGATTGGGCCTCGCCCTTGTGCACCTTTCGATGCCGTCGGAGGTTTGAGACCACGGAGAAGTTGCGACCACAGTTTGGATGCTCACACTTGAAGGCTACACCAAAGACTCCTGTTAGCCAATGGGGTCTAATGTGTGGGAAAGAGAAGGGCACAAGGATGTGGTGCTAGGACACTTACGCTTCTCTCCAGTGTGGCTGTACATGTGAGTCTGCAAGGAGCTTGGTCGGGTGAAGCGCTTGTCGCAAACTTTGCACTTGTGCTTCTTTTGTGTGCTGCTCGAGACCTTGGAGCTGAACTGGCCCATCATGGACTGCGGGGCGGGCGGCTGCGTTACCATTAGACCCTGAGGGCGAGGGAGAGTCCTCGACTCGATATCAGATCCTGCCGTGGAGTAGTCACTGACGCTCCCGTCGATTGAGCCGCCGTAGTAGGGGCTGAAGCCGGTGGAGGAGACACTCGAGGAGGCAGAATGGGTCGAGGGAAAGCCGTAAGAGTCACCGGATCCCCTGCCCCTGTTGTTGTAGACACCTGCACGGGGGGTCTCCTGGCTGCTGGTGTCGAACCTCATCTGGACCATCTGCTGGGCGACCTCGAGCGGCTCCTGGTAACCGCGCGGGTCCCTGGCATGGCGGAAGTCCACAGGCTGGCCGCGGGCCACGCGCGGCAGGGTCATGTCGGCCGGGTCGTACGAGGCGCTGGAGGAGATGGAGGACTGGGAATACCTTCTAGTGTCTGCGTCGGACGAGATGCCGAAGGGGTGTCGCACAGCCGAGGACGTATATCCCATGCCGTGCTCGTAGCTTGTGGGCGACGTAGCGTACGTGGCATGGACCGGAGAGGCCGCGGTCGCGTGGTAGGCAGGATCGGAGTACGAGGACGCGGCGGTCTGGTGTGGCATCCGGTTGATACTCATGAGATCTTGTGGGAGAGAAAGTAAGTCGGGGCGGCCTGGAAGAGGAGGGTCCACCATACTCAGAGGGCTACCTGCTGGGGCCGAGGTGACAGGCCCGCTGGAGCTATACTGTGCCATTGGGGCAGTGACGGGCGGCCGGGACGAAGGCTGCTGCGAGTGACGATCCATAGCCATGGGATTGGGAGGCATTCCACTCTGTGTGACGGGCGAGCCCGCGTACAAGGCGGCAGTTGGTGGTGCCGTCGATGCCCAAGGGTTCTGGAAGTGCGGGTGTGAGGTCGGATACGACGAAGACATGCTGTCTACTGATGGGAATGATCCGTATCGCTGTTGTTGATTTGGGTCTATCGTCATGGTCATGTTGCAAGTATGTTGTTTATGTGTTCTGGGGGGGAAGGAGAGGTGAAACAATGAGAGTAAAGGTCGATTAAAGGTCGATCCTGTTGGTAGGTTTTCTGTGTTTGTATATGTGTGTGTGTATGTGTGTATGTGTGTATGTGTATGGGTTGTGTGGTTGTGAGGATGATGATCGAGGGGGGAGGAGGAGGTTCGAGGTAGGTATAGATAGGCCAGAGCGGAAGCAGGGTGCTTGGTCAAAAAGGCTGAGTCTTATTCTCTCTGGCCCCAAAGAGCAGACACAAGAAGAAGTAGACGGCGGGTCAAAGATCCAGTCAGGGTGTCAAGGGTCTTTGATGCAGACGCTAAGGGACCACCTACCTCTCTGTCCTCTGTGTACCTTGGCGCACCCAAGAACGCTAGGGTCCTGTAGCTGGCTCCATAGCCAACCGTGCCAACCCGGCCTGTAGTGTCAGTGCAGAAGGAACCACACCCGCACCCGCACACCCGCTCCTGCACCTGCAGCTTGAGAGCAAGAGCCGGGCAGGGGTTTGCTCAGGCAGGTGGGGAAGAGTGCCAATATCATGTTGCGGGGGTGTCAGGCTAATAGGGGCAAGGATGGGTCGGAATGAAAAGACGACAGGGGTTGGGGCGGGCATAAGACGGAGGTGACATGTAACATAGCAGGGGTTGAACGGCAGAGGGATGTCCTGCAAGGACAAGGTATACAGACTCGGTGAGGGACTGGATGTGTGGAGTCAGATTGGGAGAGGGGGGGGGGGTTGGTCCATATCCTGAGGCCAAGATACAATGAAGAGAAGAGGGGAGGGGAGTCTGTGCGATGATGGTTCATTGGGACAGGGAGGAGCCAGGATGGCACTGATGAGCCCTGGGGCTAACAGTAACAAGTTGCCACCTAGGATGGTAGTTTGTACTATGTACAAAGCAGTTGCTGCCGAGCTCTCAAAGAGGGTCCGAAGAGGGACACACATGTGAAGATGCCAGCAAACTGTAGAGAGCCTGATCTGTCTCAAGCTGGCAGGGGGCCCGTATCCTGCCTGACCGGGTCTAGTCGAGATGAAAACAAACTGGAGCTCTGACCCAGAGAGAGAAGAGAGAGGCAGGCAGGACAGAACAAAACAGACCGACAAGGCACATAGGTAGGTAATCTCGGCAGATTGTTCAGTAGTATAGCCATGAGATCACAACTCTCCCCCCCCCCTCCCTCCCTCCCTCCCTCCCTCCCTCCTCCCAGTCTTGATAACAATGACAATATGCATTCCCTGTCTCGGCTCTTCTGTCTAGGTAACAGACGCCACTGACTTAAGCTCCCCAATAGCTTGCTGGTTGGAAACAGGGCGATGGGCGAAAAGAAGCCCGCCCATGTCTCCCTTGGCGTGCTGGTACATGGGTACATAGAGCATAAATGCTACATAGTGCGTATGGTGGTGGTTTGTACTTTGGTGCCTTCAGACCAGCCCCCAAAAAAATTCAACCTTCTCCCCCCCCTCTCTCTCCCCTTCACCCCCACCTTTTATGATCTTAGCCACCTGCATCACTCAAGCCTTTTCTCGCCAAAGTTTTCTTTCCCTTTTTTTCTGTTTCAAAAAAGCCACCCTTCCAATAATTGGCTAGAAAAATAGAGGTTCTTCTTCCTTCTCTTCTAGAACAAGAGTCCTACTATTCGCAATTCCTTCACTTTGTGCCAAGCAATCGAAGGTCATTGATCATGAGTCGACCTCAATTGGATGGGCTGCACTGTGGGGCCCTTGGTATCTTTCCAGGAGAAGACAGGGTGCCCCTGTGACGTCTATGGTGGGCGGAGGAGGCCCAATGTACCGCAACTTGGCTCTAGGGCGGCCAGGGGTCTGAACCCAACAGCAAAGCCTCCTCTTGGCACACACACACTGGTCCATTGGCACATTACGTAGCCGGGGGTTCCGTCGTCTCAAGTCAGCAGACGGGGGGGGGGAAGGCACTTACTGACAACCCGCACTTGTCTCGTTACGGCATTTTCTTTCTTTTTTTCCCTTCTTCGTCTTTTCCTTCCATCGTGCTAGTAACGCCTCAGGCCCAGCGTACATTTAATCAAAACTAGTTTTGGCCTGGGAGCGTTGGGAGCATCCATCCATCCCCCAAACCCCCCTCCCCTCCTGCCAGGCCAGCATACCCAAGGCAACATCCCCATTTACCCGCTCCTGCGGCCTTCGAGGTTCTAATCTCTGTTGGCCTTTTTACCGCTCGCGGTTTGGCACCTGGCCTTGCAGGAATCCAACCCCAAAAAACCCACTGCGTATCTGGCCACCGAGTCAGTCAAGAACCCTCTCTGACGTACTTTTAATGTATCATTGGTAGCGCCCTCGGAGACTTGGACGACGGTGGATCAGACATGCTTGAATCCTATACCAAATCTCGTCAGCTACCTCCTCCAGTAAGGAGGCGAGCAACACGCACAATGATGTGAGGATGATGGCACCAGAATGGGGTCGTTGCCATCTGGCTCCGCCTTGTCAGATTTGGACGGGGACAGCAAAGAGGAGTGGGTGGGCTGGTTGGCATGGCAGATGCGCTTAGTCCAGCTCGTGCAAAATTACCGACCGACGGGGAGGCCAGTGGTCAACAACCACACCCACCGTCTCCTCCTCCTCACCACCCCCCCCCCCCGCGTCCTTTTTTTTTCTCTTTTCTTTTTTAATGGTTGGAAGAACACGCGAGCTTGTGTCAAACGAAACGAAAAGAGACGTCAGATTACGGTAAACCCCCTCCCTCCGCTTGGGAATTGCGTCCTTTTCCAGGTTTGGATCCCTAATTGGGGTTGCTTTAGCTGCCACTGAATACGTCACACTGCCTCGCGATCCGAGCAGCCTCAACGTCACCCTCTTCCCCTCCCCCCTCTCCGTACAACCCGTCATCTGCTTATGACCAGGACGAAGGGAGAATGTGCATGCTAGAGAAGAACCAAGACTATTTCGACCACATTCGTGGTGTGTTTCGCAACAAGACACACACTTGTCCCTTCTGCATTCCAGATTCAGGTATGCAAATGAAGTTGGCGGTAATAATGTGGTATTGTGGTATTGTGGTGTGTTACGTACTACCCTTTAGTACCGCACATACTCATGTAGTACTATGGTAGTGCTGTAGTACCAGTCATTAGGGAGGGCTGTTGCCAGCGTACCGCCAAGCACGGTGTCCCAGAGCTGGGGGAGACCCTGAGGGCAGACCTTCCTTGCCAGGGCTTGCGTGGGTCCTCTCTCTCAACGCTGCGTACAGTGCAAGTGCCACCGACTGGTCCTACCCGCAAAGATCCATAGCTGAACACTCGGCCCACACCTTCCTCCAACTAAAAATTCCGCGGCTGACGGGTTCCTTGGATTTTCAGTCCCCTAGAGCGCATCATTGCAGCCCAACAACGAACGGCCTTCTCCTGACTGGGGAGGGGGGGGGGGATGTGGTCTTACGTACAGTGAGTACAGTGAGTATTTGGCCCAGGTCGCATCAATCGAGTTTACACCCGCAAGCCTTCCACTTTTTTCTTCTCCATGTACATGCTGTGTAGGATGGAATCTTTTCGAGACGCCTGTCCTCAAACATAAAGAGAGGGAGGGGGTCGCACTCCCCGACGGTCAGTTACGGACAGGCCGCCACACGCGATGGACAGAGGCGTACCAAGTTTTTGCGAACTTCGACGTCACCATGGGGTCGGGGAATAACCTCCCTGGCCATGTCACGGCACTGCGGGCTGCCTCCATACCATGATCCGCTTGACAACAAGATACCAAGGACACACACACACACACACAGACACACACACACACACACACATTAAGTTCACGACCTGGAGCTGAAGGTTGGGCCACTGGCACAGTGGGAGGGGGGATGACGTGAAGATGCCTGTCGTCAAGCAGGCTGGGTCGTCAGTAAAAGTACCAACGACAGGCATACAAGCTCTCACTCGTTGACCGGCTGCATCAACTCATCTTCGGCACATCCACTTTGAGAGGTGCGCGGCCCAGGTGGGCCCTACCTAGCCTACTTGGCTTGCTGGATTTGGCTGCACAATTTGCAGCCTGGCAGAAAACGGTTTGGCACAAGTCCTTCTGGTGGATCCCAGAACGCGATCGCATCCTGTCATGGCATCCATGACAGGTCGATAAGGTGACCGAAGCTGCAATTCGTCCTCTCCCTCATCACACAGCCTATGCAGACGAGCAGAGTCTAGAGCACCCGTTCCTCCAATACGAGAATCCCACCTTCTCAGCAGACAGTCTGCTGCAGCGAATCGCAGAGCGCATCGTGCTGTCACGGGTCCCCCCTCTTCCCTCATCCGCTAAGGGGATGAGGGAGGGCTTCCTCGAGGGTTCCGGCACGCCCCACGGCCCTTGTCCCTCGCACCACCTTTATCCTGTTCACTCCCTCACAGCCTCGAGAGGGGAGAAAGCCCTTGCCTGGCGACTCAGGAAGCTTCCGCTCGAGGCCGGCACCTCGCACAGTCGGTACCAAGCCAAGGTGCCATGCTCGCCCCCGCCACGGATCGCTGCCTCAACTCCTGTCGGATCTTTAAGGAGGGCAGCACGTGTCGCTTAATTGGAGATCTCCGCGTGCTAGGGAGTAGGGGAAGGGGGGGGGGGACTGGAAAATGCATGGCCTGCCCAATCTGGAAGAGCACAGGCTGAAGAGGTGAGCAGGGTCCAGCCCCGATGTCACACGTCCCCATCTTCATTTCGTGGTGCCCGAGCCCCGGATCAACAGGATTGTCAGATTCAAGCTCAACGACAAGCGGGACTTCGAAACGTGGGCAGTGCACATCTTGTGGTGATCCAAGTTGCCCTGTTGTCCCACCCGTACGGAATTTTCAGTAAGATTGGCAATGATATACAGTGAGAAACGTGGGTGACATGCAATCTCGCCCAACCATGCTTACGGCCTGGTTGCTAAACCGCTTTGATCACTCGAGCCCACAGGCACGGCCTTGAAGAGGTGAGTTGAAACATGATTCTCCGTGGTAGTGACCAGACAAGTCTGGGGAAGCAATTTCCAACCGACGACGGCGACCTTGACGGTTGGCGGGTCAGGTCGCCGACTTAGAATCAGCACTACCTTCCCTCCCTACTCCTGGCATGCCCTTCCATCTCATGTAACCACACGAACTTTTGCGTGATGAAGCAATTACAAAAAGTCATCCCAACAAAGACTCGAAATGAACAGACGTCGCATCTGGCATGGCCTTATGCACTGCCTTTACATACCTTACTATAGGCACAATGGCACCTCGCTGACAGCTTGGAACCATCTCGGCAGGGGCCCTCGACATATACAGTAGACACAGGAGAGGCAGCCCGGAGCGGAAGAAATCGTCTCTCGATTGCCCAGCCATCAATCAAGGTGGCAACGTCAATCAATGCCAGAGGGACTCGAGTACGAAACGGGTACTCCCCCCCCCCCCACACCCAGAGCCCATGTTGTTGAGCCGCATAGCAGGGCGGAGTACGATTTTCAGAAAGAAGAGGGGCGGCATGTTGCTCGCGCTTCGCTGACGCCGAGAACAAGGAAAAAGCTCAGACGGCTGCGTGTTTCTGCGGTCCCAAGAACTTGGGACAGAACCGACGATCATGTTCCTGTGACACGGATTGACAGCTGCTCTGCCGTGCAGGTCCATTTCATCGGTCCCCTTGCCACAAATCGGTTGATCGTCTCACACAGACACACACCCACGCCGTTTTTTTCTTTCTTCTTTTCTTTTCACGGACTAACGCCAAGAGCATTACTCGCATATATGGGCTTTTATTAAGCCCAAGTTGTATCAGACGGTAGCGAGGCATGTCTTGGATCAATCGGGAGTAGACTCGTTGTTGGCCGGGGGTTCCATTGTTGTTGTCCCAAGAACAACTAACTGTTCAAGTCTGATCAAACTGGGTGCGGCATGGGCTGGGCAGGGTGATTCTTCCCGAACAAAGTCGAGCTGTTGACATCACAGTCTTGCAGGTGAGGAAGGCCCCGCTGGGGATGAGGGGGGGATGCGACGGCGTCGATGCACGAGTGAACATCATAATCAAGGTAATCTGCGCGCTGAGATTGAGTTGACCAAGGGGTCCCGATTTGGTACAGGCCACCCCCCGACCTCATCAAGAGTGGCTCCCAGCACGTGAGCCAACTAAAAAAGGTCACCGAAGCCTACTCGACAGCCTCCTTGCTATTCAGTGCTACTATTAATTATGTACAGTAAAGGCGTCGTCACGGAGCACCAGAGGGGGCAGAGGGGCAGAGGGACACGGAAGACGTGAGCCGGGTTAGCCGTCCCCCCCCCCCCCGGCGAGAGCATCCTGCGATTCCGGGGCCACGGTATTGAGAAGAAAAGCCCACCGCCAGACCAGACTACCAGCTTCCCCGCTAGACGAGACAAGGCACAGGGTTCAGCTTTCGCCACACAACCTCCGCTGGCGATGTCTGTCGGGAGAGACGCCGCCGCTGTCCGACCAAGAAGCCGACCTCCAGGTTCCGGGTCGTAGAGGGCCAGACAGCATCGTAGTTTCAAACACGCGCGCCTTTGAGACCTCGAGAGGGCCTTCCTGAACGGGAGAGCCTCATCTACTGGAGGTGACCCTCTCGCAATACGCAGTCCACAGCCCAAGTAAATGCCGTGGGAGATTGCTTCAGGAGGTCGAATTCTCCGCCCACCCGCCAGAGCAAAGAGGCATTCTCTAAGGGGCCCACCGCAATGATCCTCGCAGGGGATTGTCTCAGGATCGACAGGGCCCAGGGTGCTAAACCCTGGAGGGAGAGTCGATCAACTGCCGCTTCTGCACTGTCCGGTGACATGCAAGTGGAGATGAGGTTACACTGGCGGCGCACCAGCTAGAGTAATCTCACCAGCAAATTTCTGAAGCCTCATCACGCCTTCACATGATGGTGTGTTTGTGTGTGTGTGTGTGTGTGTGTCTGCCAAGCAGCTGTGGGTTGCCCAAGTCGAAGGGCGACAAATTTGTGCTTTTTCCGACCACGAGAGGTTCCTATCAGCCCCAAGAGCCACACACCTCGAGAAGCAAAAGAAGAAGAGAAGAGGGGGGGGGGAACCACAGTTAGCTATCGAGAGGGTCTCTTCTTTATGACAGCCTCGTATTGATATCGATGAGGCGACCGACGACGTCTTGGCCCCCAAAGAGGCTTACAAACAGAGGTAATTGTGTTTATGCGGCTTTCCGCCAGGCGACACGAGCGGAATGGTCCCCCGAATCACAACAGCATTCGAAACAACAAATATGGGTGGTGGTGCACTGGCCAGCAGTTCAAAGTGAACGAACCCCTTACTCTGTGCCGATCCGAGTTTGGCCGACACGGCGGTTCTCTGCATGCGATTTGACGCATGGATGGGCAAATGGTCAAAATACCGTGTTTTGTTTAGTTGCGTTTCTTTTTGGTTTCCCCTGGAGCATTTCGTCCTTCTCTTCAGCTTCCTTTGCGTCCCGAGAGCTGGTACTGTCGCCTTGGCTATGCAGCGGTACAATGCTGATCTGCCGGCGCCTACCTACAAGGAGGTTGGTCTCCGGGGCCGAAGTGAGGGCCACAAGCGTAGAAATTGATGCAGCAGCTTTTTTGGCTTGGGCGACGACGGGATGATTCAACGGGGAGGGGAGGGGGGGGGGAGGAGATTTGAGATTTGTGGCTTTGGACAAAAGCCCCCCCGCGAACATGATTCCCGGCCGGGAACAAGCTTATTCTGACCATAGTAAGCTGGACCCTGCATCCTCTCTCTCCCGTCCAGAAGAGAGGCAAAAGAGGGCCCCATGGCTAATATGCTATTACTACGGTAATTTATAGGGGCTGACAGAAAAATCAATTGCACCATACCATACTATGCCTACTATGGTATACCACACACTCCCCCCCCCCCCTTCTTGACCAGGAGCAGGCTGCCGCATTGTTGAGCTCACACTACTGCAACCAAAGACGATATCGGCGTGTGTCTGCTTTTCGTGTCTCCCCTTCTTCACAATCTCTGCTCACGACCCGCTCTTCTCTTCTCCTTCTCTCTTGTCCCTCTCCTCTCCTCGGCCAAATGATACCTAGTCAGGCAGGCCCCTAATGCAAGCGCTACGGATGCAGTGAGAGGGTTTTCCCTGGTTCTATAGTGTCTTTTTCAGAACATACTCCCCCCCCCCCCTCTCTCTCTCTACTCTTCTTTTTTTTTTTATGACGAAAAAACACCGAAACAAAAAGTGGGGGGCTGGGAAAAAAAACCAGAGAGCCACAACTTTTTTTTTTGTGCTTCTTTTTGCAATCTATAGTGCTATATCGGAACAGGGAGACCATGCAAGCCAAGATGAGAGAGGCTAAACTATTATACTACGGCCTGCGGGTGGCTTCGAAACGGGCGCTATCGACGGAAGACGATGACCCCGCGACGCACCGCATGGGCGCCTATGCGATCTACCAGCCACAATTGACCAGGTATCGCCATGACTAGCTGAACAATCCTCTTCTTCCAACTCTCTTTTCTTTGTCGTTTCTTGCTTCTCTCTCTCTTTTTCCCCTCTCTTCCCCTTTCTGTTGTTCTTTTATCCGGCGGGGCGGCATGATATCGCTGTCTCCATGGCTTTTGACATAATCAACTCCACTCCCACTCTTGCTGGCGCTGTTGACTCCACTGCCCTTTCACAAGCCACCCCCCCCCCTTCCCTTCCCTTCTCTCTCTCTCTCTCTCTCTCTCTCTCTCTCTTTCTCTCTCTCTCTCTCTCTTTCTCTCTCTCTCTCTCTCTTTCTCTCTCTCTCTCTCTCCACCCCCACCCCACCTTCTTCCCTTTCCCAAACCAAACTCTCAGCAAGCGCTAGAGTGTCAGTGCGGCGAGGCGTGCACATTGTTGGACCCTGTGAGGCACGTGTCCTATATTACAGTACTATGTAAAAATCAAAGGTCTATATCAGACTAGGCAGGGCTGCAGAGTGGAAGCGAGAAAAAGAGAGAAGGGGGGTCGGGCGGGGGGTGGGCCAGAGAAAGACCCTGCTGCAGCTGATCGGCTTGTGCAAGGTATAGCTCAGTAGCGCTTCTGCCGTCTTCCCCCCCCCCCCTTCTTCTCTCTCTCTCTCTCTCTCTCTCTTCTTCATAGCTCCACCTTGTTTCGTTGTACATGCTACTATAGTATTGTGGTACTATAGTGTATGTCTTCAAATGCCGACTTAGAGAAAAGTTACCTGTTGTGGGTTGGCACGAGTGGTACTGGGTGTGCTAGTATACTTGTCAGCACACCGGTGGCGGCGACTCTCGACCTGGACACGCCACGACAGAGGCCCAATTTGCTGTTGTGGTCTCCTGCCGTCATCCTGGCGAGCACCCTTGTAGGACTCTTCATGGAGATTGTGAAATAACAATCAATCAATCATCGACTCGATTCTCTTTTCGTTTTGGAATGTCATCATGACATACCCCTGGTCTATGTTCCGAGGGTTCATTGCCCTGGCAGTGCCAGCTGCACATCATCGATGTGGTGCAAGCCTGGGGGGAGGCTTTCATATCAATGGGGGGTGACACAATTGCGAGACCTAAAGGCGCAGAAGAAAAGCCTCACCGCTGGTGTACTCAATGATGATCTTTGCTTCGGTTCCAGACGGTTGGTTTTTTTGGTTTTTTTGGTTTTTTTTTCCTTCCCTCCCACACGTCGGAATCCGCCGTTCCCAAGCGTCGCGAAGCGGTATTAGTACAGCCAGATTATACGAGCCTCGCCTGATGCGCCGTGTCGACGGCCAAGTCCTGCTGTTGCACCGTGCAGCAGCCACGTACACATGCTTTCTCTCTCTCCCTCCCCCATGCATTGTCACCCCATCATTGCCTGGTTTTTTTTTTCTTTCTTTCTTTTTTCTTTCTTATTGTTCCTTTTGTGCAGATCCCTGGTCCCTTCACATGTCCGCTTCCTCACCAAGGGACCCTTTTTTTCCTTTCTCCCCATTTCAAAAGAGGATAGAAGGGGGGTTGCTGCTGGGTGAAAAAGAGAGAGGAAGGATGGCAAAAAGAGTTCCGAGCCGCCGCCTGGGCGCTTGAATACGTGCCGCCCCTTGTGATCCATCAGATATAATAACCTGCATCAAAGATCGTATAGTAGGTGGCGCCAGCACGCCTCAATTCTTTAGTAGGCGGCACGGGCGGCTAACGGGACGGGATATTCTCACCGCATCGGCCTACCACTTATACTATATTCCGACCGTCGTTCTCGCGTGCGTGGGCTGACCTCGATGGATATGGGGGGGGGGGAGGGATCTACTTGGATACGCGCGGCAGACAGGGCGAAAGTGCCCAAAAAAAAAAGAATTCACGAAGAATGCAAGCTAATTAGTCCGAAGAAAAAGAAAAAAGAGCAACAAGGCGAGGCGGGATAATATTAGCTGATATAGGCACTTAGGAAAATAGTCTGTCTGATTTGTTTGTTCGCCCGCGCGGGAAGGCCTTGCGTCATGTCGTTGCTTCTGGTATGAGATGTAAGATGGGTGGCTTGATTCCGCCCGCGGGGAATCTGCCCTGATCTCGCATGCTCAGCCAGCCATCCATCGGCTTGGATGCTGGGAAAAGCTGTGTGTAATCTCCCTGGTCGTTGGCGGATGAACCAATTCCCACACACCCGTAGGACATGGGAGCGGGCAGGCGTGGCGAGCTAGGTGGAGATGTATGGTTTTTTTTTCTTCCCCCCGACACCTTTTCTCCACCACCAGGAGAAGGAAGAAAAGGGGGAAGGAAAAGAAAGAGAGAAAGGGGGGGGGGAAATATCGCATCGAGGTATTTATTATCTTGGAAGCATGTAATCATTGTGGGCTCTGACGTGTCGAGAGCCGCCGAGACAGGACCGAGCCGGAATCAGAGGCCATCAAAACCGATAGGCCTAACAAGGCGGGAGGGGACTGTGTTTGTTCTTTGCAATTACAATACAGAGCATTCCTATCATCACAACGTTCATCAACCACTGCCGGCTAGTTGCCGCTGGCAGAAAGAAGATTCGATGGCGAGGCTAAAGCCAGGCTGTGTGATGTGATCAAATGCATCACATTCACAAGCATGACAGCCTCCCGTTGGCGAATAGATAAAGATATGACACAAAATTCAGGATAAAAGTGATTTATTATTCATGTTTCCTGACAACTTACAACGACATTATAGGCCAATAGGTTGATTTCAGCTGTTCCCATCTCATTGTTGCTGATGGTGCCGTATCAAAATGTCAACATGCCCAGATCTACGCCTTAAGAACTGCTAACAAGTAAACTATGGGCAACTCTCTTGTTATGAAAACCCTGACTTTAACACTATCTGGGATGCTCAAGAAGAAGAGGGGCAGCAAGTCATTAAGGAGCGAAATCAAGAACAGGTCGCTTCAAAGGGCCTTGCTGCAACATCTAATCTGAGGATGCAATATAATTTTGACCTCTTCGTCAGTCCAGGTTGTCCGTACTCTGAAGACAACAAACTCATCTGTGTCATACATTCCAGGAGTTTCGTCAGGTCATAGTGATAATGAGATTCTACATATTGTACAATACGCTGTTGACAACAGACTCTTCAAGTCTTAGCTGAAGTGAAAAGTACGTTAACCAGATCGCAAAACCCGAGGTTGCGAAATATCCGACTGCACATTTGTGCACCTGCTTGGAGACAAGAACCCAAAACCCCATCAACAATTAGATTCCAGGGCCATAGCTCGAGGGAACTCATTGTGTAGCCCTTTCCCAAACCCGCAAGGCAGAATTCATCAGAGTATCAGGTCAATTAATAGCAGACTACTCAAGGTAATTATTGCCTGGTGCTGTTGCCCAGGTGTGGATGGTGCTACCCAGACGGATTTAGAGTGAGATCGGGCATGAACTGATGCAGAATGAAGAAATGGAGAAGTGGTATTGTGAAATCAACTTTTTGTTGTGAAGTTGAAAGCAGCCCTCAGCCATAGTTAATAGCCCTAAGGGCGTTCTGGAAGCTGTTTCTACTCTTGTTCTGGAAGCTTCGCTTCTCATGACCCATCTAGGCTTACGTCTAGCTTTTGAAGCCTTTGCGCGATAATCATCTAACAGACGATTTCTGCAGTTGTGACGCGGCTTGGGAAAAAGCAGGACTGTCTAGCACGAGGAAGCCTTCCAAGATGGTTGCCGCATCCACATTACAGTCCTGTCACAGCCTCACAAAAGCAAACATTTTTTCACACACAACAATAAAGAACCACAATAGTGTCAACAACCTCCAAATGCATTTGTTCATCCTATATTATAATAATGCTGAGGATCAATGCCACCACTACTACCTACTACTACAATACGATCCCCAGCTCCCCTCTATCGATCCCCTCTTCTGTCAAGTTCGGATAATAGGGGACCATCGCATCCGCTTGCATGACATACGCATCATTATACATTCGCCAAAACGGCTGTCTGACCTTCCTCGCCGGGTGGAACAGGCCCGCCCAGACGTAGTTCATCACCAGCCCTGGCCCGATAGCCACGCGGATGGCCTCGATGGCCTCGATGACCCGGTCAATCACGTGCGGGGACTGCTCGTACGCATTGGGCAGGATTAGGTTCAGGCAGTGGAGCATGGCATCCTCGAGCCCGAGACCGACGACGCCTAGAGCAATGTGCTTGACCACCGAGGCGGCAGTCTGTCGGTGCACTTGATCTCTGTCGATGAGGGCGTCTTCGAGCAGCGGCACCACGGCATAGACGTAGTCCTTGGCCATCTCGCCGATATATTCGAAGAGGAAGGAGAGCGACTTCAGGACACCGGTGCGCACGTTGAGCTCGGCGACAGAGGCGTATTCGTTCATGATGGCGGGGAGAACTGTGAATGGGGCACAAGTTTCCGCCACGATACCGATAGCCTGTAGACATGTTAGCAGAAGAAAAGAAAGACAACAGGCCAGTGTCTTGAAGCAGACATGAATAGAGTGTGGGTGTGGTGTGTGTGTGATTTAGATACGGTTTTCGTGTAGGGAGAAAGGGGGGTCACGAAGGGATTACACTTTACTCACCACAGCGGTATTGACACGACTCTGGCGCTCTTGCACCCTCAGGTTCGACAGCAACGTTGCGAGCACATCCTGCGGACCAATAGCCTTGGCGATGAAACCAAAGGTATTGTTGGCAGCTCGCCGAATGCCCTTCTTGTGCGCTTTGAGCATGTCGAGCAGCTCGAAACAGATACGCATCCACTCTCGCGCGTTGACGGACTCGGGACCTCTGTCTGCAATTCGTCCGACGAGATCGACGACATTCTCCTGCACGCGCTCGTGGCGATTTCGCAAGATGGGCGTCAGGCGCGGCAGCAGGTCCTTGATGGGCGGCTGCATCTGGTTGATACCGACGACGGTCACGATGGACCGTAGGGCGCCGAGGATGGCGCCGAGGACTTCGGGGTACTCTTCACCCAGATATTCGTACAGCACGATGCCGAGTTTGCCTAGCAGGGCGTCCTCCCCGCACTGCGCCATGACCATCGCAATGCGCGAGATGAGGTCTGCGGCCTGCTGACGAGTCTGCGCGGTCTTGTTGTTGAGTCGCCAGAGAATCGTGCTGACAATCTGGGGGAGGTATGGCTTGGTGCGAGTGCCAAGTGCATTAACGCACGAGCCGAAGGCATTGAGGACGACGACATCCTCGACAGACTGCTCCTGGAAGGAGTGTAGGATTCCATCAATGAGCCGTTCCTCCAGACGCTCACCAATGTCAGCGGCGCCCAATGAGGCGACCAGCTTCTCGATCGTCTCCACGGTCATCTTGCGATACGCTTCACTCTCGTCCTTCAGGTTCCCCACAATCCTTTCCAGAATCTCGCTGACGCCGACCTTTTGTCCAAGATCACATGTCGTCTCGACGACCGATCGGTAGTTCCTCTTGTCGAGAGCAACTCTCCGAACCCAGAAATTGGAGAAGAAGTCGTCAAGTACGTGAGACTTGAGATAACCAGCCGTCACACCCTCTGTCTGTGACATCTTGGACAGAACAGTCAGGACAACGCGCCTCATTTCATCATCGGGGCTCTGGAACTCCCGCAGAACAACATCCATGATCTGCGAGGTATAATAGTTTGCGTACTCCTCGTCCATCAGGGGGATAATGAACCCAACGGCCTTGAGGAACGCTGCCAGGTTCTTTCCCCTCTGCCGCTTGGTGCCAGTCCACAGAGGGTTGAGGATGCTGTCAAAACTCTCGATACCATATGGGTTGGCGGCTTCTGCCAATGCTGCTGTTGCAAGAGCGGTCACAGTGCGCACCTTGGTCTGCTCGTCGTTGAGGTTCGGCCGGATGCACTCCACCAGGTCAGTAAGATGGGGCAGGACGGAACAACCCATGAGGATAGCAATCTGCTGCACAATCTTGACGCCCGTGTGCCTTGCCTGCCAGCTCTTCTTGGTCCTGGTGACGGCCCTGAGGAAGGGGATGAGGGCAGGTATACCGAGCGCCGAAGCAACGACAGCAAAGGCCCGCGCCGTGGTGTTTCGCACGTACTCGTCGACATGGTCAATGTCCGGCCGCATGGTGCTGATCATGGTCGACAGCCCAGCGGCTTTGGCCAAGTTGGAGATGATCTCGCGGCCTTCGACCCGGGCATAATAGTCTTGGTCGATGAGCAGGGGCTCGATGACCACCAGGATCTTGTGCGTGTAGGGTCGCACCAGCTCGTCGAGCTTGTACAAGACTCTGTCGATGACCTTGACGAGCAAGTGACGCTCCTGGTCCTCGAGGGTGCGCTCCATGAGCAGGGGCAGGATCTGGTTGAACAGCGGGCCGGCACCGAAGCTTCGTGCATTGTCGGTCAGCTGTCGCAGGGCAGTCTTTCGCATGGGCGGTGTACCGTTCTTGATCTTCAGCAGCAGCCTCATGATCTTTCTCTCCTTCAGCTCCTCCACGCTCAGGTGGTCCTCGTCGACGCTGTCCGTCAGCTTGGAGAAGTATTGCATGTCCTCCGGCTTGAAGAACTGTAGGTCGCCCACACCGGGTATCTCCTTCGGGAGCTGGTGTGCTGCCATTCGAGAAGAGTTGGGATCTTGCATCATGAACCCGCCTGCTGGGGCAGGCGTCTGCGTCAGCTTGTGTGCCGGAGCACGCACCGGGGCATATCCTGGAGGTGGCTCGAGGACCTTGTACCCCTCTGCCTCGCCTGGCAAGATGGCATCGAGCTCTTCGTCGCTGATGGGCGCGTTGCGTGCCGAGACCTCGGCCCCAAGAGGCGGCACAGGCACCACTGGCGCTTGAGACGGGTGCATTGGCGTCGCCAGTCCTGCGTTGCCAACAGGCGTGGCAGCCGGGGCCTGGTCCCAGCGAGAACGCTTCTTGGGAGCCTCTGCTGCCCCAGGTACGGGCACCGAGGGGGCCTCGTCCCACCTCGATCTCCTCTTCGTCTCGGGCGCAGGCGTCGGCTCCTCGGTCGTGGCCACATCCCACCTCTTCTTGCGCTTCCGCCCAGCAGCCGCCTCCGTAGAGCCGGCCTCCTGGTTCTCCTTGTCGCCCTCGGTCAGCGTCGGCTTGTGTTCTGGCTCTTCGCTCTTGACCCCGTCACCATTTTTCATTTTTTCTTCGATGGCCCGCCTGACCCGCGCCTCCTCGCGCTCCAGATCCGCCTTCTCCATAATGTCCCTGTACGTCTCACCCTCTCCATCCGCCGCGCCTGCCTGCCTGTTCGCGGCAAAGGGGTCGGCGCGTGTGGGCGTTAGCACGCGGTTGAACCTTCTCTTCTGGTAGTCCGTCTCGCGGTCTGTGATGCGGTTGCTGCGCTCGCCGCGCCCAGCAAGGACATCATCCTCTTCGACGCCGTCGCCGCGAGCAAACTCGTCGATCTGTGCGCGCGTCGCCGTGTACTGGCCGACCAGGCGACGGGATCCGTCATCGCCGCCGTCGACGTCCATGTCATCATCGTCCGCGGCGGGGATCGAGGTGTGGTAGCCAGCAAACTTGTCAGAGGGGCGGTCGTACAGGTCGGTGTCGAAGGCCTCTGTCAGGCTGGCCTTGGTAGAGGACTCGCGCTGGGACGAGGGATCGCGTGCGCTGCCTTTCTTGGCTGCGGCGGCGGCGGCGTTGCGCTCCGCCTGCAGCTTGCGGATCTGGTCGAATTCAGAGTCCGACATGGTGACAGTTGAGTTGACTACATGTATCGTGTCTTGATTCGAAGGAAGGAAGGGGGGAGGAGTCAGTCCGGGAGACGGATGGGATGATGTTGTGCTGGCCGTGGCGATGTCAGGAAAGAAAAAGAGGTGTCGTTGAATTTGGCACAAGGCTGGAGTGGATCACTTTGTTGTACCGCTGCTGTTGCTGCTGCTGCTAATGCAGGGCTTCCCAGAGGCGAGAGTCCTGCTTAGTCAGTTGCTGTGCTCCAGGCTCTAATTTTCACTACCTCAGAATGGGGCAAGGTTGATTTGACCCCTGCTGATGCCATGAAAATGGGAACATAGAAGAAAGAAAATGGGCTTTCATCATATGCTCATTTCAAGGGTGCTGCTGTGCCGAATCAAATCAGATGAGATTGTTGGAAGTCATCCTCAGAAATAATAATTTTTGATTTCGCACTTTTACACAGTGTAAAGGGTATCTCAATGTCCCCCACCTAAAACTCCAAGGCATATGCAGCTGTAAGGAAGGCCTTATTCTCTCTGATGTCCTCCTTTGTTTCCATCAATGCTCCAAACCATGTTCTCTAGCATGCGAGGCTGCAGTAGTAGTGAATATCCACATTGGTTTCTCCCCTCTTCTTGTCCAACCAACTTACAGCCCCATAAATGCAGCCTTTCTGCAATGAATCCCCAGGTGTCATAGCCCAAATGGCCCGTGTGTGTAAAGATGCGAGGAGGAGGATGTCTTCGTACTTGGTATGTCCTGAGAGACCCACTGACCAGAGCACTTTGGGGTATTTGAGGAGCATAAGATTCCTCAATCACCCTGAAGAAATAATGTACCCGGACTTGGACCTGTGTCTCGACCCCTGATCAGTCTTGACAAGGCTCTCAGCGCTCTAGGCGCTCAAGAAGTGCCACTGTCCAGACTCCCTTCTCAGGGTCGAACACCTTGGTCTTTTCGTCAAGGGGCAGATAGTTGTTGCTTTCTTGTAAGACACCACGGATTTCCATGATGATTTCGTCAGGTAGGTCAATCTCGTCCTCATCCACGGCCTTGTCCTGAAAGAGCAGCTTCATGGCGGGTACCTTCTGCTTCTCCTTGCAAGAGAATTTGATGTATGGGTTCAGGACCCAAACTGTGATAGCCTCCTTGTCACCCTGCAGGACTACCTTGGCCGAGCCGGTGCGGGCCTGCATTTCCAGAAGTGCAGCAGCCAGGCAGTGTGAGAGGGTGGGCATGTTGGCAGGCGGTTGAGAGTCAACGGAGGGGTTGTCGAGCTTGACCTTCCACTTGAAAAGCGAAAATGCATCCTTCCGATGTTCGTAGTGGCCTAGATGGGTGCTGCAGCCAGGGCAAAAGACCGCGGTCGGCACGTTGACAGGATTCTGCGAGACCTGCATGAGAGGACCGGCTCCGTTCTCAGCTCCATTTGGTCGCACCTGTGTTCACATTAGCACATGTGTGGGTTGTGGATATGAGAACGCCATTATATGTAACTCGAAGCAATCCGAAACTATCCATGGCTCTGGATGCTTGCGTGAAAGGTCGAGTCGCTCCAGCTCTCTGCCCTGGAGCAGACGAACCGCATCGCCAAGACGAGGGTTCGTAAGCACCCGGGCAGCTCGCCCAAGGCAAGGCGAGCCGGATGAGTTCCCTCTTGGGCACTTGTATCGATGCACCGAGACATGGTGGAAGATCTCTATGATCTTCCAGTCTGGCGACCTTCTTTGTGCCCGATCTACATTTCCGCGTGTTGAGAAAGACGAGGGCAGGGAGAAATAGAATCAAGGGCAACACATACCATGACAGCCCGGCAGTGATCCTCGTAGAACCACATCCTCATTAAGTCCACAAATCCCACGCCTTCCTGAGCAACGATGGCAGAATTCGCACCATAGCCGCGCGAGGCGAGTGCACTCTCCGAAGCCTTCCTCTCGTCGTGTCCGTCATGGCCGCTTGCTCCGTCCGTCTCGCCATGGGCGTGAGTAGTCGGCTTATGACAGTGCCAGAACTCCATCATCTCTGCCCAGTTCTCGCTGGGGAGATCTTTCCACTGCCTCAGGTCGCCCTTGGACACGAGGAGAGCCGCACATTTGCGACAGACAACGTCCACGTTGGGGTCGAGATTCGCTGCGGACCAGGGCACAACGTCCTCCACGGCACTGCCAGCGAGCTCATCCTGTCGGGGTACCAGACGCCAGCTCATCTTATCCAGGCCGGGGGGTATCACCTGAGGAAGGTGCTCGCCTGCCAGGCGTGACTTGACGGGGAGAACCAGCTCGGTGGTGACGCGCTCGTGGTAGACCAAGAGTCGCGATGCGTCGGCAGAAACGAGAACCTTTGTGCAGTGGGTGGACGGAGTAGGGAGGTGGATGACGACCGACATACGACCGAGTTTCGGCAGAAACTCTGCGTATATCGAGGGCGGAGACGACTGTGTTGGCAGCGCAGCAACAGCTGGAGGATCGGGTGGGCGGGAAGGAGGGGTAGCCATGGTGGTGGGTTCAATCAATGTGGTAACAGCTGAGATGTACACACACACACACACACACAGAGAGAGAGAGAGAGAGAGAGAGAGAGAGAGAGAGAAAGAGATAGAGAGGGTGGGGGAGCAATAATCACGTTGAGGAGATGAGAGTCAATGCTCAAATGCTGTTCCGGAGTCCTGATGTGATGCTCTTTTTGGTGTTGGGTGTCCAAGTTGGGAAGGAGTTTGAGGTGCTCCAAAATGGACCAGCCCCGGAAGCTGCCAGCAGACCTCAACCCTAACCCCTGGAAAGATGACACATGAGAGCCTGGGAAAGTACTTAAGGAGGCAAGACAACCTGATTAAGGTCGAGTCTCTATCAAATTTCTCGGAAGGAAGAATGAATGAATGAATGAAAAAAGAATGATTTAGTTAATCGGGTTGATCTTTTCACATATCAATATTTGTGTACATGTGCTGCAGTGCTCTCCAGGTTTGTGCCCCACCCTTAACCTCTGATGTACTTGCTGAAACCTCATTATTTCAATTTTCTTCTTTTTTCTTCATATAATCACTGTGACCAAATTTTTAGTCTTCCAAGACTGACATATCCTTCCCTGACTCTAAACTTTATCTAATTATTAACCATGGTTGATGCATATCATGTTGGGGGGGGGGGGTCTGTTTTGGTTTTTTGTTCAATATATGTATGAAGATGATTGTTGAAAATTTCCATGTGTCTTTTCTTCTTCTTTTGACTGAGCCCAGAACACAGTGATTATTACAATTATAATCCTTTGAGTGTTTTAGAGCATGTCTGTAAAGGTACATTGTATCTATTGTTTTTCGGCCTCCACTTAATTATCAGATCTAATCAATAAGTACTCAACTGTGCCCCTGTATCAGCCATTTTCTTATGCTTGATAGACTATCTCCTGAGTTTCAGGCCGCAGTAGCAGTCATCTTATTTGTCTTCTTCGACATACTAAGCACTTTTTGGCAAATGCAGGGCTCCTTCTCGTACCGAAGCCCGAGACTCTATGGCGCTGACCGCATATGCTGAGCCCGACAGTAAGCATGTCATGCAACATCATCTTGGAGCGTAGTAGTACAGATATCTAATGTCCAGTAAATTATCTTCCTCCGTCGTGCCATGGAACCCTCGAAAATATGGACTCTTGACAAGTGGAAAAATGGAGACCATAGCGCTCTAAGGCTTCAATGGGATTCTCAGTTTAGCCCAGCGTGACATCGTCGAGCGATATTAGAAGCGCCAGTTCAACCCGAGAATAGTGATTTTGGGGGCTCTGCCAAAGGTTTCAGACCGTCCAGTCAGCCTGCGGGCAGCCTAGCAGGATTAAGGGTCGTCCTATCTTTGCTTACGCCACTTGTAAAATACGTCTAGTTACCTACTTAGTATTCCTGGTAGTCTTGCTTGACCTGGAATTCACAAGAGCCTGGTGGACGAGGTTCAAATCGGCGTGAGAAGGAAAAGGAAGAGAGGAAACAAGAAGAAACAAAAAGACTCGGCGGCGTCGAATGGTCAGGTAGCACATACATGATCACAATTTCCAGCAGCACAAATTCTCGCTAGTAATTAACGACTTGAAGAATTAAAATCCCCGCGCTGGCAGCTCAGCAGGTCTGCGATCTGTTGACATCTCAACCACCCTCCTGTCGTCTGGTTTGAAACGTGGCTCCATCAGAAAAGTCGCATTAGGCGCCGACTCCGGTGCCAGATCTCTCCTCTGGCGAGGCCGCGCGGAATTTCGGCGGCGCATGACAACAAAGCCTACCCCAGCCACCAGCAGGCCCATTCCTGCCGCTGCCGCTACTGCGATGCCAGCCACTGCTCCATTGCTCAAGCCGCTGCTGCCCTCTGACTTGCTGCCGTCAGAAGATGTGTGGTCTGCCCCCGTCGTGGCCGTGGTCGTGCCGGCGTCTGATGCCGTGGCGCTCGCTGCCACAAGTCCCGAGGTCATGGTGGTCGCTTTCGAGCTCGACGTGCTCGTCACATCGGCCAAGGCCATGTACAGGTTGATATACCCATACGCACCGCAAGCGACGTCTGTATTTCCAGGACACGCCACACTGCACGCAATATCTGGGACACTGAACAAGCTCAGCGTCGCGGCTGGTATGGTATTGCCGCAGAAACACTGGGTGGTATCCTCGACGCCAAAGGCGCCCGTGTAGCCCTCCAGTGACGCGCACGAGTACTGACAGGACGATGGATTGTTCCGGGTCTGACCATAGAAGGACTTGCCATCGAGGATCCGGTGCGAGCCCAGGTGGTCGAAGTAGCAGCCGAGGTAGCTGTAGTTGGCCACGGCGCCTACTGTGGGATCAGAGCGGCGGAGAAGCTCCATGTTGTTGAGATGCCAGGCTTGTGTTGGGGCTGGAGGCATGGGAGTATTATTATGGGCATCATGTCCGATTGGTGATATAGACGTTGAGCGAGGTGTGAATTTTTGCGCGCTGGCGGCGAATCTTTGGAGTGAAGACGAGGTCAAAGCAACAATGACGAGACCTTGGTGAAAGCGGCAAGATAACGTGGTCCCCATGTTCTGATAATTTTGGTTGGTAATGAAGAGGTTGACCATGATGAGAAACGTTTTCAAGAGCCGGAAGAACAATGATCAATTCTCACATCCAGGACCTTGACTTTTAAGGGGTCTGTCTGACTGTTTCAACCACTTCCATAGCCTTCCTTCGAGATCGCGGGCCGCAGGGGAACTCATGAACCATAGTATGAAACTTCAGCCCTCCTTGGATAGATTTTGATGGCTGACCGACTGCTACGTTGTCATCACTTGTGAATCCTGTGGACCCCACGGCACCACTACTACATGTGACCACAATATCCAATCATCCTTGAATGTTACCTACTTAAGTCGTCGTATGCAGTTTCGGATCCGTCAACAGCGGAAGGCGTCAAATGGGCCAAGTTTTCATGTTTCTGCGCCGGGCTCTGCTTAATATCAGGCCAGAGCGGCAAGAGCTACGTGGCGCTGCGACCATAAGTAATCCGTAACACTTTTTTCCCATGAACAATGCATTCCAGTCCGCGCCTAATGGAGCAAGTCTGTTAGATTCTTTCACATCTAAATTCAGGGCCTTTGATCGTCCGAAATCCAACCTCAACCACGGTTGTTGCAACAGGTCCATGGTCGCCATGCACTCCTGTGGATCAATTCTCATGAGCGCACGGAGGAACGACACGAAGAGCTTCCGGTTCTCCTCATCTAGATAATCATTCGATTCCAGACTGGGCAGGCTGGGGTGAGGGGCTCTCTGAACATAGCCAGCTTCGTCAAAACAAATCTGCATCAGATCAGTGTCCCCTTTCCAGAAGGGCATTGGAGAATGGTCCGAAGTAGGTGGAGATCTTAGGGAGATGTTGCTTCAGGTCGTAGTGCCTTTGGGGAAAAGGGGGGGGGGGGGCGCGTCAAACATGCGCACACAGAGGGACACTTACAGGAGGACGGCCCCGAGGTTCCACCAGTCTGTGGTGGCACCGCAGGGTCTCTTGTTGGAAAATATCCTTTTCGGTGCCGTAGCAGTCGGCGCTCAACACCATTAGAGCGTAATACTTGCTCTCTTCCCTGTTTTGAGAGAAGAAGGTAAGTATTCACTCAGTTCCACGTGGTAAGTATTTTGAGATGAACATGGGAAGGACTGACGGAAAAGACGTGTCTCTCACGAGACACGCCGTGGAATACAAGCTGCACCCCAGCTTGCTCAAGACTGTGTACCTTTCGTTGTAGATGTCCTCAACATGAACAGTATGAAAACCACCAGGCTTGTACGCACCATAGCCTTCCTCTATATCCCCTTCGTTCTGCATGGATGACCCCGAAAGTTCTGGCACGGCATGTTGGATATTTACTTCGGGCTGTCGCCGCTCTAGCTGCACAGCAAGCGCGCTCTCTGGGTTTTGGTCTGCTACCACAGCATGCGTAGGCTCATTGGATAGGGATTTTACGAGATTAGACATGCTGTTCAAGGTGGAATGTTCAGCTGCAGGCTGCAACATGCTGCCACTCAGAGGACTTCGCCTCACTTGGGTTGAGCGAGGCACCCTCTGGTTCTCAAACATTCCCGGTCCGCCCCCGCCACTGTTCATTTACTTTACTAGACATCCCAACGTCCTCTCCTTCACCAAGCGGATATAGTCTTCAATACTATGAATTGACGATATGGACCACACGGAGCCTGAAATCTCGCCGGTAGTCGAGAAGTCCTGGGCGCATTTCCTCGGCAGCCGTCTGGAGGATCTGGCCAAACGCGTGTGTCCCAATATCGTCCTGCACGAGCCACTCCTCCTCATCGCTCTTCCAAAGCAGCTCCGGGCCTTGCACCTCGTCGATCTCGCACCGCAACAGTACGCTTCCATCGCCACTCGGAGCAAGCATGTCGGGCTGCGGGTCGGCAACAATGTACAAGGCCTCCATACATGACAAGAACATGAACAAGTCGCTCAGACACCTCCAGCTAGCGTCTTTCTGTCGGAACAAAGCCTCAGGTACAGCAAGGCGAGTAACTGCGCAATGCGAGCCGAAATGCCGTTCTAGGCGGTCCCAGCCCAGGTCGTATGGTAGCTCGGGTTCCTCGCGATGGAAAATATCCCAGTCGTCCAGAGCTACGTACATGGCGTCGAATTCTGGCTTGAAATGGCGTACGAGCATTAAGCTGTCTTCCTTGACTATTCTTGTGTCTGAGGCCTGCTTCGTGGCCCAGGCAAGGGCAACATCACGAGCTTCATTATTGACGAATAGCAAGGTGACATTGAGTCGAGAGTCGCCTAGGAGGGCATAGCGGAACTCCAACACCCAATTGTCATTCTCGTCGCCATTTGGGTTATACTCGTAATCAGATCCCGTCAAGCGACGAGGCCCCCAGCATCCTCGCTTGTACATGTACAGAGCTGGTCTAACATGATCGGGCAGAGCGTTTTGCCATATCTGGATGCGCAGCTCAGTCGGGAGATCTGGAAAGAGTGGAAAGCCGGCAGAAGAAGCATTTGCTCCTGATACTGCACAAAAGGCGCTGGGCTTCTCTGGTGACATTGCCTTGCTCATTGGCATGAGGGGCTGGCCATTGAAGGTTGTGCCGCATATGTGTGCCGAGCTTTATGGGTTTAAAAAAAGGGGGAGGAAAGAAAAAGGGACCTTGTGGACTAAGAGACTTGTGTGAATATTAGGTGTAAAGAAAAGTGAAGAATGCTTGTCTGAAGCTAGATTATCCGTTTCAATCGAGTGCTTTCTGGGGTTAGGGTTCAATGCCGCCTCAAAGATTGCGAGCAATACGGGCTTCACTTGAAAGCAAAGGTAAATGTTTGTCCGAGCCGGGTAAGATGTTCAACATTGTCACCCTTGCTTCTCTCCTTGTTTCTGATGTTTTCACCTCCAAGATTGCATACTCTTGCTGATACATAGGGTACAACAGAAAGGACCTCCAGGGCAACACCAAAGTCATGGCTCAGCGAAAACGCCGGTGGCATTATTCCTAAAGGCAAAGGTGCCGGTATCAATCATTGGCAGCCTCGGAACATGGCCTAATTAACGGTATGTCTCCTGCTACGAAGAACACGAGGATTGGCATAGGACTGGTAATATCATTTTCACAAACATACATAGCAACTGAACTGGTGCTAGAATACTCATAATAAAAACTAACTAAGTACTTACTGAAGCAGTTCCGTCTGGGTGCCTTTTTGAGTGCTCCCGACTGGGGCAGCTTTTATGCCGCGATGCTTGTCAGCTGCAGCGTCTGTTTTCATACACCTTCCTGTGACATCGGTCATTCTCTTGACTGTACATATCCAGCCACAATTCCAAGTTCCCAAGATTTTGAACAGAGCTGTGTTCCTTTGTCGCAGAGTAGGGTATAGCAGAGTCCTGTCTCTCACGAAACATAAGTAGATATGGCTCAGTAGTAGCGGATGCTCGCCCAGGTGCCGGAAATAATCTTGCTAGTAAGGTATATCAAGATCTATGTACACATGCTGAGTCGGCGTTGAATGTTCAAGTACCTATCTATGAGCCCTGGAGGTTGCCCATGAGCGAGGGAGCGAGTTTCCTATAGTGATTGATTGATAATGGGTGAAGCAAATCAGACAATCCTGACAACTTGATCCTCTGCTGCATCGAAAATCTCCCCAACTCCTTCCGTTTGGCTTTGCATCACGCCCAAACGACAGAATGATCCGGGTTCTGACCTAGACGGGCCCAGAACCAGAGCGTAATGCACGCGACCTCTTTCCTCGACATATTCTGATCCAATGTATGGCGATCTCCTTCTTGAAAGCTGGAAGGAGTTTCAATGAAGGTAGGCTAACAGGAGGCTATTATGGCGGCTGTGAGTAGCCATCCCACCGAGCAGGATCCGCTGCGGAGTATCAAGCTTACTTCTGTTTCTGAATATATAATGTATCCCAAGGGGTCCACATTGATAAAACAATCTTCATTATAAATATCAAAAAAAGCAAAGACACAGAGTGTCTCATTCGCAGATTTGTAGAGTAACAATGACGAGATGTAGCCCACAGGAGCCAGGTCGGTGTGTTGGCACTCTTGATCCACAAAGTAGGTGCTCGTCGATTTCAGCAGGCGGCAAAATTGGCACTTCGGACTGAGGGTGTGAAATTGAATACGAGGACTGCCATGTTCAGGGACATCTAGGTTGTTGCATATCCTGCACTTTCGAGGACGCCGCCTCCAGCCCAAGCACCGAATCCATGGACGAATCAGCGCGGCGACCAACGGGCGTGATGAGTGATGCCCGACCGATTCAACGTCTGCCATCGAGAAGTACGACCTCGAGAGTATCGTGGATGTAGCCGTGTGTGTATGTTGTAATGTGGATCTGACCATGTAGAGACGGAGACTCAGGTGAGCATGGGAGAAGAGAAGGACGGTGCGTTGGACAAAACTCAGCGAACAGGCTGTGCGTGCAGCTGATGGTCAACGTCTGTTCAAGATTACCCCGCGCGCAGCAGCTCACTCACCTCTGTGGTGTTACACAACAGGCACTGCCACATTGGGTGAACCCACTGGCCGCTGCGACACAGCTACCTGCCTATGCGTCCAGCTCCTTCCTTCCTGCCTAAGTACTTAAGTATGCTGCACACCAGCTGAGGCTATACGCAGGTCTAGAGCAGGGTGACACTGGGCAAGTGGAATATTTCTCCTTTTTCCTCCCAAGTGTAGCAAGTAACCTTACGTTCCAAGCGACCAGAGCACCAAGCGAACCATTGTGCCCAGTGAGGGGCGAAACATGGCTGGCCCCCAAGAGGAATTGGGGGTCAAAAGGGGAGACCTTGGCGGGAACCATTTTCACCTGCAACACCGGGTTCCGACCTGGCGAATACCAGAGCAACCAGGCAAACATACACACAAGACAGAATAAAACGTACTCTGGTCCATTTTCTTTTTGTCTATGGTCTACTCCCACCCACCAAGTCCCCCAACCCACACAGATTTTCAACCAAAGGACTTACTCATCCTCCTCTTCAACCGCCTCGACCTGGGCCTCATCTTCCTCCTCGTCCAGGCTACCAGCAGGCACCTCGTAGAGGCGCAGGATGCTCTTGTTGGGGTCCTTGACGAGGACGTACTTGGCGTCGGCGCCCCCGGTCTTGAGGATGAAGTCACAAATGGTGCGCACAATACCCCAGCCGTTGGAGAGGGACAGGTTCATCTGGTTCGCAAAGTCCCGGGGCTTCCAGCCTATGACGCCCAGGATGACGTGCTTGTCGTTGGCCTTGGGGTTGGCTCGAGAAACGAAACTAGAAAAGGGCGTCAGTTGTCTGGTTGTGAAAGACAAAAAAAAAAAAAAGGCCCGCGACCCCCCCAATTTTTTTTTCTTCTGCCCTACCCCCGCGCCCCCCCGCGGGGCACGCCGCTCGCGCCCGCCGGGGGCGGC
>JACWRQ010000179.1:0-12235 GCA_014849955.1 Cryphonectria carpinicola | reverse complement strand
TTCCACCCTATGCCCCCAAGGATGACGTGTTGGTCGTTGGCCTTGGGGTGGGCTGGAGAAACGAAACAAGAAAAGGGCGTCGGTTGTCTGGTTGTAAAAAAAAAAAAAAAAAAAAAAAGGCTCGAGACTCACCCAATCTTCATGGCATCTGCCCTGGCCAGGATGCTCTGCACGGTCCACCGCGCTAGCTTGCACGAGTTGTTCTTCATCTCGGTCGCAACGACCGCGCCGCGCTGCGAGACCAGCTTGCTGCGCCAGTCGAGAGCGCCGCCGCTTCCCTGCGCCTTGTTGTCGAACTCGTTGAGCGCGTGCACGGTGAGGAACTGGTCCTCGCCGTTGATGGCGTTCTTCTGCACGGCGTCGAGCTCCGTGCGGACCACCAGGTACACGGGATCCTCGTCGTTGGTCGACAGGTCGAACTTGCGGTACTTGTACACCTTGGATGCGGGCGGCTCTGTCTCGTGGGCGGCATCGTAGAAGGGGTTGCCGTGGGCCATCTCCACCTTGTTGGACTGGTTCTCGAGCACCACCTGGTTGGCGAAGTTGTGGTTGATGTAGGTGGCCTCCTCGGCCAGCGCGGCGGGCTGGTTGATGCTCTCCTTGGAGCCCTCGGATGCCTCGAGCGGGGCGTCGTAGGCGTTCTCGTTGACCGTCACCATGTCCAGCGCGGCATTATCGCGCTTGTCGAGGAAGACCTTGTTGCCCTGCTTGACGATGACAATGTCCCACGGGTAGACGGACCGCGGCGCGCACATGAGCATGGACAGCACGCTGTCGGTGGCGAAGATGGTGGCCTCGTCCTTGTCGGCCAGCTCCTGGATGACAGGGTCTGACGAGGTGGTGACGTTGTAGGCGGCGCGGTCGAGCAGGTTGAGCTTCTTCTCGGCCGTCTTGACAGGCTGCTTGTCGTAGCTGCGGTCGTAGTAGTAGACAAAGCCGTAGCTGTCGACATCCTCGCCCTCGTCGGCGTCAAGGTTCAGCTTGCTCAGGCGGTTGAAGTCGATCTCCTCCAGCAGCTTCCAGTCAGGGCGGATGTTGATCGAAGCATCGCGGTTCCGCTGAGGCTTGTCATAGTCCTTCCACCCAAAGCGGCGGCCACCACGACCACCGCCCTGGTTGTTACGTCCACCACGCGCACCGTCGTAGCCGCCCCGTCCTGTGCGGCTCTGCTGTTGCCGTCCTCCCCCGCGTCCGTCCTGGCGAGCACCACCTCGCTGGCCGCGGGTACCACGCGTGAAGACGGCGCCCCGGCCGAAGCGAGTCTTGGGGGCGTCGCGGGTGTTGGAGACGACAGAGAAGGAGGCTTCGTCCTGCTCGACGGCGGGGGCGGCAAATATGGAGGCAGAGTTGAAGCCGTAGGTCTGTTGGTCTGTGGACGACGGGTTCAAGTCAGCATAAAGAAATGTTTCCTCCCCCAAGGAGAGCTGCGTCGCGGCGTGGTCGACGATGAGAGCAGCGCACCTCGGTAATTCCTATTGTACTGATTCCGTCCGCCCCGTCCGTCACGCCCATCCTTTCCGTCGGTGGTCCAGTCAGCCATACGGCCCAGCTTGTCGCCCTTGGAAAAAGGTGCGTACGGCACGCCGTCGAGGGTGGTCTCGGTGGTGATGGTAGGTCCCCATCCATCGCCGTCAGGCAGTGCCGAGATGAGGTCGGCGATCGAGGAAGCCATGTTTGCCCGTGTTTGTGACCGCAATGAGAAGGTCGTACTTCGATATCTCGGGTCAGGATGGGAGGGCTGCGTTGGTTGCGATCGAGCCACAAATGGGTCGAAGTATGGTGGTGGCTTGTGAGGTTTTGATTGTTCTCACAGTTGGTTTGGGAAATTCGAGCCAAAATCGAACTTTTGGTGGGGTTGGCGCCTGGTGGGGCGGAATGGGAAAGCATGGACCACCTATTGGAAAAGGGTAGGGTTAGGGGTCGAAGAATGATCACGGCACAAAGATTCGAACAAACTCGGAAATCGAACAAAGACCATTACTTCAGTTGGACTTTTTTTTTTTTTCCAAAAATAAATAAATGAATGAATTAATGAGTGCCAGATGTTCATAAGCCACCATCTTCACTACAGCCTACTTGCATGACTTCTATTTGAGCCTCACCCTTGTGGGTGTGACTAGTACATTGTCCAGGAGACTTTGGAACCAGGTTTGGTACACTTGAAGACAAGAAAATTTGAAAGACATTACATGTTGTCCATTTTATCATTAAGGCGTATTATTCAAAGAGAAATCTGTGCAGTCATGTCTCTAGCATAAGCTGCGGGTATGAGGTGTACAATGTGCTTTTCTTTTTAAGCTGTGAGTGTGCATCAAGAACAACAATCAAATATCGCGCCGCTGTCTATCCAGTCAAGGGGGAAAAAGTGATCAAAAGTAAAAAAGAGGACTGGCTTCCTCATATCCTTTTCTGATCCGGTGTGGAAAATGTCGTCGCTCATCTCTCATCTATGCAGCATGCTTCTCAGTCTTTTCATCAGGGCCATTGCTGTCATCTGCACTCTCTGCCCTCAACTTGTCGCCGCCCAACACACCACCCGACGCTGTGTTAGAGCTCGTGCGTTGGAAGTAGTCATGCGCCTCCTGGCTGAAGTCGTTGTCCATAAGCGCAGGTTCGCCCTTGACCTCCTTCTCACGTCTCTCTGCCTCCTGCAACTCCCAGTCCTTGCGCAGGTCCGTGACCTTCTGTTGGAGGTCAAGCTCCGGATTGTAGTGCCTACCCACGCCGCGCATGCGCTCCCACAGACTCAGATGCTGAGGGTGCACCGCGATGCCGTGGTACTGGTCCTCCTTCCCGGCGAGGATGTACTGCCACCGGCGCTCCTGCTCCTTGAGGTCGAGGCCGGTAGTGTCGGGGAGCCACAGCCAGGTGACCAGCATGCCCGCCAGACCAAACCAGGGCACGACGTAGAAGCGCGTCTGGGTGTCGATGTAGTTATAGAGGATGGCAGCCAACAGAGCACCAGCCTTGCCGACACAGGCGGAAAACCCGTGGGCGGAGGCGCGGACCGGCGTCGGGAACACCTCGCCAGCGACGAGGAAGGTGACAGCGTTGGGGCCGAACTGGTTGAAGAAGGACGACAGGTAGTACATGGCCTGGAACGAGTGGATGCCGTCGGTAGAAGAGTAGTACTTGTACCTGAAGGCCGGGATGACGAAGCACAGGAAGCACGCGAGGAAGCCGACCTGCTGCATGGTCTTGCGGCCATACAGCTTGTTGTCGATCAGCAACGAGGCCAGGTAGTAGCCCGCCAGCGCCACGATGATGTTGTACAGGTTCCACACCCAGGTGGTCATGATGGAGCTCGAGTTGTCGGTCACGACCTCGATGAAGGAGGACTGGAACAGCTTGTTGCCGTAGAAGAAGACATCGTTGCAGAACCAGGCACCAGCAGTGGCGATGATGCGGCCGCCAAAGTACTTGAACGTCAGGCGCAGCGAGTTGATGTCGTAACCCGTCACGTTGGCCTTCTTCTTGGCGATCTGGAGCTGGCGGGAGGCATAGGGCATCTTGTAGGCACGATAGTATGCAAGCCATAGAGTGCCAACGGCGGGGATGGCGAACGACAGGCGGAAGACGACCTGGGTGCTCTGGGTGCCGTATGGCGGGTTGCCGTCACCGTGGTGGAAGATGAGCAGCAGGATGATCAGCAGCGCCTGGTTGGCAAGCTGACCCCAGCCCTGCATCAGGAAGGCAGAGGTGACCTTGCGGCCACGGTGTAGACGATCCTCGCGGGTCGAGACCTTGCCAGCTCCCACCGCGTTCTCCATAGACGACGTGGCGGTCATAGGGTACTCACCACCGACACCGAAGGAGTAGATGAACAGCGACCAGGCGTAGCAGATGACCCAGCCCTCGAGGCTGGTGCCCCAAGACGCAGTCAGCATGATGAGACCGAGAACCATGATGAGGGCGTCCTGGATCAGACCCCATCGACGACCAACCCAGTCACCAATAAGCTGTAATGGGGCAACGGAAACAAAAGAGTCAGCAAACGCCCTTGTTGCCTTTGTGTTGCGTATCTTCTCCGCACGGGATTCTGGCGGCAATGGGGTTTACTTACACCAACAGCGATCTGACCGCACATGATACCAATGATCTCCAGGTATGTGACGGCGGCAATCCAGTTAATGTTACACTCTCCGTCGACTGTTTTGGTGCCCCAGCAGTCTTTCCAGTTGTCCGTCTTGGCGAAATATGAGCTCAGATTTCCGATGGAGAACAGGACGTAGCCCTCCAGACCGAGTCCAGCACCAGGCAGGATCGCATTGTGCCAGTACCAGCTGAGGGGGCTCAGGGGGTCCTTCTTGAACATGCGGCCAATTGTGGACAGCTCCTTCTTGGCCTCCGCGCTGTCGACCTTGTTGACGAAAGAGATGCGCTGCTTCCACGGCAGGTCGGCCCAGTAGACACCCTCGGGGGTATAGGAGTCATCTGGGTGGGTGAGGTAGCCGAAGATCTCACGCTCCTCCTGGGAAGTCAGGCCATGGTGTGTTGGAAACTGGTAGGTCTCGTCGCCGGTCGCCGGCCCGTGAGGCACGGGAATCTGGCCGACCGACGGCGGGTGGTGTCGCTCATGCTCGAGATACTGCGACATGTCCGCAATGGGTGTAGAAAAATGGGGTAGAGAAGATATTTGCGTGTGCGCGTGTGTGCGTGCGTGTATGTGTGCGCGAAGGGCTTACTGAAAAGCCTCACAGAGTGTGGGAGAGTTGGGGGGGGGGGGGCGATGGAAATCGCACAGGAGTGTTCTGTTTCCTTGCAGAACTCGAGAAAGAGGACGCAAGATGATGTGGGATGGAGGAGGAGGAGACAGCTTTTTAAGAGAGACTGGCTGGCAGGCCGTATGCCAGAAAAATGCAGGGAAAACTAGTCGGGTCGAGGAACCTTGCGGATGCAGCCACTGCGGCTTCCACAAGCTCGATGATCCTGAAGGGGTGTGCGTGGGGCCTGGCGAGCCTGCTAGTCCAGCGAGGTTAAAGATCACAGCACAGGGGGTGGGGGTCCCACCGGTGGTGGGCGGGACAAGACGACTAGAAAAAAATCGACAATTATGGGGACAGCGCCGGTCGGAAGGGCTGGCTAGATCGAGAGGAGTGCGCCACGAAGGCGAGACCAGATGTGTGGAGACCTTGTGACCGAGGAATACGATGCGTGTGTAAGGGAAGGCGTTGGTCAGGCGGGAAAGGTTTCTGAGAAGGTTTCTCGGTCAGTGAGGTTGATTGAGCAGAAGGAAAGGAAAACGGATGGGAGTGGGATTGAAGGGCCTCTCACAGAAGAAGAGAAAAGGGGGGGGAAAAAAAGCTAAGATGGTATCTAGAAACAGAGTTCGGATGGCCGGAGAGGGACAAGTGGACGACGAGTGGTGTCGATTTGAGCCTAAGCACGAGCACAGCCAAATCGAAGGAGACGTGCGAGTGAAGGGGGAGGGGGGGAGAAACAAGATTAATTGAAGAAGAAATAAAAAGTGTAAAAAAATTAAAAAAATTAAATAAAAATTAAAAAAATTAAAAAAAAAAAAGTTCCAATCGACGGTCGTGTCCGAAGCGTGCCTACCCTGAGAGACGGAAACATGAGAAATGGCCAAAACGTCTTCGGCATAGTACTAAGTTTTGCGGCATGTACTATGTAGCTGTTGCTAGTAGCGACATGGTGGTTGGCACTCACGACAACCAAGCTCTGCCGAGAGAGGTTAAGCTTTTTAGTAAGATGTCCTTAGCAGGTATACATAAATTTTCATGCTGCCACCACCATAGTAGTCATCGTCGGTGTCCCCTTCTAGGAGCCGTAGCGCCTGGCGCAGGTCGAGGTGGATGGATCAAGGCTGATGTCGAAGCTTACCTTCTCAGCTGGTCTGGAGTGCTTTGGCCAGCTCCATCATGTCACAGGTTCTTCCCTTTTCAGTTGCCATGTGCAATATATCCTGTCCATGCGGCACGCTGCCGAGAAACGTGCTCTCAATGGACAGTTGCTAAGGCACAAGTGGTCTCTAATGGGGTCTAAACCGGCCCGAAGGATCACCGAGTGCCCCATTGATATCACTTGCTACCACTACGTACATACATACTATCTAATAAGTATGGTCCTGTGGCGTGTACGTAGTACTGCAGCAGTAATGTACAGACAGGCAGACCTTGGACGTCAGAACGTTCACCCTCCTTCAGGACGCATTCGGCTGATTCTAATCAGCCCCGAACCTCTTGGTAAGACCGCAGCATCCGGTGCCTACCAGCTCCTGAGTGCGAGGTAATAGCTCGCTTGAGACATGGCTGGTGGACATGGCTTGCCGCGGCAGCAGGGAAGGAGAGAGAGAAGCCTGACCTCATATCGCGGTACACATACTAAGCTTGTCAAGGCCCCAGATGTTGGAATGATTGTTTCTTGTCGACGGTTTGTCGTAAAGCCTCCACACATGATCTCTTGCATAAATCTGGTGAATGTGTGTAGAGGTACCCATGCCCCTCTGTCTATACATAATACATAATACCTCTCGAACGAGGGGCCCTCCCTCCCCTGGTCCCTTTTCCTGCGCCTCCCGCACGCCCCGTCTGCCATTCTTGCCTCTTCTGGCTGCGGCTAAGAGGAGGTGCGCATCCCTGGTGGGTCTCTAAGAGGAAGGACCTCGGGAGTGGGGGCCCTGACAGGGGGTGGGCCACGGTTTCCCCCATATTCAGGAAGCCAATAAGAGCTCGCGACACCTCACACGTGCGACAACGACAGGACGTCCGCTCTTCTCCACTCTTGACTTCATGCTTGCTTCTCTACCGCCTCACCTCTTTGTCTATTGATGCTCACGCACACCACCACACGCACGCGCATACACTGGTACTACTATCGTATGTACTATAGTACAGTGCATACCGACGCCCCTCTTCGTTTCAGCTACTCCGAGAACCGAGAGAGCAGAGAGAGAGAGAGAAGGGGAAGAGATGTTTTGCCCAGGCGCCAAGCTGGACCTCTCCACGAAACTCGCACGACGGATATCAGACCGATCACATCTTTACCGTTCTGCCAAGGAGCCACAAAGCTTGACGATGAGCCGCAACATGCCCAATTCGATCCAAGTCGATGGCATCGTGCAAGTCCACGACGTCCGCGGCCCGTTTTCAGCGACGTCCCCTCATTCCCAACCGCCCTGTGGCCCCCATCTCTGCTCGCCGCTGAACCTCCGTCGCCTATGTGGTGTCGACCTCCATGGGGCCGGCATCTCCCCGTGCCCTCTCACTTCTGAAGCAATCCCTGTATCTCTGGATATTGCAACAAGATACCGACGCATCAGGCGCTTCACCGAGCCCACGTTCTTCGGCGTAACTTCGCTCTGAGACACGGCCGCCAGACTATGCCCCGGCGGCCTCGACTACTTTATATCCACCGCGCGCGTCTTACCATATGACAGTGGCCAAAATGGGACCGAGCTCGGTTAGGTCACCGAACACTCGGGTGTGGTGGACAATGTGAAGTCACTCCCCTAGAGAGAGGGGGGGTCCCTGCCATATTTTGCTCTCTGGTCAGGAAGTACTGCAACAGCAGGCCTCGGAATATGAACGCAACGTGGGCGTCGCGTCCTGCATTGGCTTATTGCCATAACTGGGATGGATATTGTTCATACGCCCTACCTCCCGGTTCTCGTCAGCCTTTCGTTGCTTTAAGGAAAGAAAGAACCCCCCCCCCCCGAAAATACGAAGTATACTCGTCACGCGGTTCTGGAAGCCTCGCACTGGTTTCATGGGCGCGGGCGAGGTCACAGCCACAGCTTCTCAATCTCCTTACCTCTGTCCACCGCAGTCTTCAAATTTCTCCGCCAACACCCGAGCTTTCGACCCGGGCCTGGACGAGTCAGCTCCTTGTACGGCCTCAAAATGTCTCGTCTGTAGTTCTGGGCCCAACAGAACATTGCACGGCAGCACTCTTGCTACCCAACATTTGCATCTTGCATTAGTGTGTACCAGGAGCCACAGGCCCTGGCGCGCAGGATGTGCCATGCGAGATCCTCCTACTCCATTCCCAATCTTACTTCCTTTGGCACCATCTTACTGGATGAATGAATCCAGCAGGTCCATCTCGGCCTGTCCGAGGGCAAATCAGGCCTCCACCCATGACGAGAATGTTCAGGACCAGGTGAGTTTGCGGCCGACTTATTGGAGGCAAGGCACCACATCTGTGCATGAGTGGACTTTTGATCGAGCCCCCATCTCGGAATTCACCCGGTAGCGACCACCGCATCGGGACTGCTTAGAGGAGGCTCTGCTTTCGTCTGGGCATCACTTTTCATGCAAACAAGTTGAGTATTTCCCGTGATTTGTACGTAATGCTCGTGTCGACAGGGCCCCTCGTAGTCGCATTGATATTCTATTTCCCAGAAGCAAGCTGGGAACTCCAGCTGACATGTCAAATTCGTAAGCGAAAACACTCAGACGGTACCGACGAGTTGTCCAAGTCTCTCGTAGCACCATACCCACACGGCCTTTAGCCATATATGCCATACATGCCTTGCTACAAAACGTGAACAAAAGCACCTCGTAACAATATCGACGCCAGGCCTGCCCTTTCCAGCTGGCCCCGGGGCTTGGATACAGGAGTGGTCCGAGGAACATTTCAAGCTAGCTTTCAGTCAACCTTTTCTTTCACTCCACTACGACAGATGGCTCGAGGTCCACAAGATCTCCCAATCCAGTTCCCCCTTTCGGTGAGCCGTGACCTCGTCTAGTGAAACGTGGTGTTCCACCTTCAGCACTCATAGACGGGGAGAGAAGAGAGCGAGTGAGAGGGTCACTTGCCCCGTGTGTCTTACAGAGCTGCTATGCATTCCCCCACATACAATCTACCTAGGTAGAGAGACGATGGTGTTCTGTAGTTAAAACTGCAGTAATTTACCACGAAACAATCCCAGAAGCGAAGCGAAGCCCTGGCCGCGTTACGGGTAGGGGCGTGTTGTCTATTCGGCGGAGGAATATCTATTTCCCCCCTTAGCAATCGATAGGCTGAAGCGCAGAGCGCGCAGAGCGCGCTGGCCGTGGCTGGAGGTTTCCTGGTGGGGGACGAGGAGGAAGTGTACCTGTAGCCGGCTCGCAGTCTATCAGAGAAACCCCTTCCTATTCTATGCTGCATGCTGTCTTGCCAGTTGGGATGAATTCCAGGCGAGGAGTCTCCCATGCCTTTGTCGTGATGAATGTGAAGGAAGCAAATACTCTCCAGCTCTCCTCTCCTGGGGTGGGGTCTCCGACTTGCACACCGAGCCTGAGTTCTCAAGGTTACACGTCAAACTTTAATAGAGGTTCAACAGCTTCTGGAGGGACCGATCGATTCTCAAGGCAGGTCCTGAAAGGCCATTAGGTATTAAGCCGTTTCGCCGGTGTATCAACGCTTAATCGCTGTGATTCCCATCATCCAGCGCCTCGTCCTCATCCAGCCTGTCCTCGCGCTCCTCGAGCTCGTCTGGGTCCTCCTCGGCCCCGCCGTTATCCTGATCCTGATCCTCTTCATCCTCGTCCTCCTCTTCTTCCTCCTCCTCCTGCGCTTCCGCCTCGTCTTCGTCCTCATCGGGCACGGACTCGGGGTCAGAGGCGTCATTCAGCTCGTCGTCGACATCTATCCTCGCTCCGCCCTCGCCGTTGCCGTCCGTCCTGGCCTTCTTCGCACGGTGCTGGCCTCCTGCCGCCGAGTCTGCGACGGAATTCACCGTGGTGTCGGCGCCCGCCATCGTGGTGTCGCCGTCCGTCCCTGCCATCGATACATCGGCGCTGGTCCCGTCCGAGCCCTTGGTCACCTTCTTGGAGGCAGCTACCTTCTTACGGTAGGCAGAACGCTTGGTCGTTTGTGTCTCATTGAACTCTGCACCGCAGGTCAGTCAGCCGGTCAGTCGGGTAAGCGGTCCGTACAGGAAGCAAAAACGTGGTAGACCAGATTGGGAGAGGAGGGTAGGGAAAAGGTTCGGCGCACTGTTGAACTCGGCCTCCACGCGCTCGCGCATGAATCCGTACTCTATGTCGTCGAGTGCCCGGAATACGTCAGCGGGCATGATGGTCTTCTTGCTCTGGAGCGCCGTGACTTCGTTGGCCCTATATGTGCGTGTCCAATGCGTCAGCTCGCCCACCCCGCGCGCGCGACTACCTTGAGAATTTCGTGTATGTGATAGGTGACAGGACGTACGCATTTGCGAGGTGATTTATAAAGACCGTGGCGCTCTTGGTCATGGCGAGGATCGCGTTTGCTTGTATCTGGGTATTGGGCGGCAGGACGCCCTTGGCGAGGCGGGTGATGATGGATTTTGGTAACTGTAGCTCCTAGAGGCAGAGAAGGAGAGAGGGGAGGCGTCGTGTTAGCGGGCGCGCATGTTCCTCTCCAGCGAGAAGGGTATTATTTTTTTTCCCCCATGCATACCTCGATTGGGACGGTGACGGCCTCCTTCGGGTGGCCACCGGGCCCGCCACTCTTGTCATCCTTCTCCTTGCCCTTATCCGACGATGGGGTCGTCTGTGAGCCGCCGCCGCCGACAGAAGGCACTGACCCGGACCTGGGGTGGAAGCCCACGGCATCTGCGCTGTGGGCGGACCCGGGCGGGGGCAGACTCGGAGGTGGCATCGAGGTGTCCATGGCTGGGAGAGCGAGGGCAGGAGAGGAAATTGGCTTGGGCGCTGGTGTGGAGATGGGTGCTGGGGTGGAAGGGTCGTCTTCTATAGGTCTGAATCTCGCGCTCGAGGAGGCTGAGGCTGGTGCTAGTGGTGCTGGAGCTGGAGCTGCTTCTTCGCCCCTGCGGGCCAGGTCGCTCTTGCGCGGTGGCATGGCGTTTGTTGTGTTCGACCAGAAGCGGTCTTTCGTTGTGGTGGTAAGGGCGATCGATGGTGGTGGTTGTTGGGCGTCGCAAGCAGGCGGGCCGAGCTGCACTGCAGAGGAGAAGAAGGAGGGGGAGGGGCGAGATGCCAAGGCGAGTTTAGGGTCCTTGCACTGTTGGCACAGTAGAGACAAGCAGGTATAGCTGTCTATAGTTGGTTGAGGAAAGAGGTGGTCTGCAGGTTAGAATAGTCAATTGTAAAAATGAACATAGTCAGCAAAGGCTAATGTTGTAAAGATGTGGGCACAATTGTTGTCGAGATGATTAAAGGCTATGGGAACAAACCTGCGCCTGCGCAGTGTTGAAAATTTACAGAAGCTTTTGCGTACAAACGCGACGCGCGCTGGGGCGGGCAGGGATAAGGCAGGGGGCCAACGCGTAGAGAGGCGCCTCCAAGTTCCCCTGCACACCATATGTACTGTATGTAGTATGTGGGTAAAAAGCTGCTGAGGTCAGCAAGTGCCCTGTAGCTCCTCTCTAGTCCTCACTCTAGCATAGGCTTGAACAAGTCCTCAACTTCCCTTCTTCTTCTTGTTTTCCTCTTTTTCCTTTTTATCTTTTCACCCTTACCCAACTTCACACTTAAACAGCCAGCACTAATAAGATTAAGAAGTCTCACCATAGCCTTCTCGTGAAAATTTGGCAGCATATTAAGTCTAGTAAAATCTCGAGGCCAAGTTTACCAATTCAACCCCCTTTCTCCTTCATCTCTTTTCTTTCAGAAAATGTTTACTTGAGATCCTGTACACTTTGTGTCTATGTAGCCAGTCTATTTCGGCTGGCCAACCTGTAGACATATCGATCCAAGACAAACACCAAATCTCCCCTCTCTAGGAGGAATGAATAGGCCAAAGTCACCTTTTCTCGAGGCAAGTTCGATGTGTACATCATCAGTATCCAGCAATCGCTTAGCGGGTGAAGCAACCCACATTCTCTATCTGCATCAAAGGAGGTAAGCCTACTATAATCTCTTAATATGTATAAGATCTGATTTTCATATTGATTGCTGCCTGGTCCGACTATACATAGTTATACAGAGCGAACAAATCCTACTTCTAGCTGCGGCAAGCTGTTGTGAGCTTTTCATTCTCCTTCCAAAACCTGTGCACCTGTGGTCCTGCCCACAGAGACATCTATCTATAGATGCTGGTGATGAACACAGGTAAAGAGACAGGAGCGCAGCTAAACAATCGAGAATAAGACGACAGACAAGATTTGCAAACGTAGCGCACTTTGCAAGCTAGGAGGAGCATTTTTTGTGCATGCACACACACAAACTTGTGAGAAGACAAAAAAGCAAACCAAAAAAAAAAAAAAAAAAAATATTTTAATTTTTTTTCTCTTTTTTTTTCTGTGATCGAGAACGACAAAAAATAGGTAGAAGAATTGAAAGTGCAGGACGTT
>JACWRQ010000178.1:48127-74375 GCA_014849955.1 Cryphonectria carpinicola | reverse complement strand
AAATCGGTGAGTGTGTGGCCACCTTTCCTTTTGTGTGGGTTTTTTTTTCTGTTTTTGTTCCTCCTTTGGGGGGGGGGGGGGGGAGCGGGGGGGGGGGGGGGGGGGGGGGGGGGGGGAGGGAAGGCCACAGCAGCAGGGTCTCACTATTATAGTTACTACGTGGTCTGGTATGTATGGTACACTACTACCCTGCTAGCAACGCACACCCCCAATATCGCGAGCCCTGTTTTATTGCCCTGCTCTTCTTGTATGGTCGATCTTCTGCATGTCTACAATTGGTAGTTGTCACATCGTGAAGGGGCAGTGCTGCAATGTGCCAGCAGTGAGTGGATGAGTTGAGAAGTCTTGGTCCTCGCTAAGTAATAGGTAGAGTGCCCTTGTACCACACCTTTGGCTCCTCAGCTGGCCCAAGCCTGGCTGGGCTTATTTTTGGGGGGCCAGCCGGGGGCCTTTCGAGATCCTGGCACTAGGACCAGGGCTTCTAGGGACCCTGGGACCAGTCAGCAATTCAATCTCTGGGGCTCTCACTCACCACTCGCACTCTCTCACATCTGCATGCGGGCAGGGCAGGCTGGGCAGGGCGGCGCGGCGCCTATCCAGCGATTCCACCATTCTCTGCTCCGTCGACGTGCATACGATCCGCCAGCAGCGCTACTTCTTACAGAAATGTGCCATCACGCGCATTTCCACATACAGCACGATACCTATGTACTGTACATACCGAAAGCGCTAACAAGGACCAGCGGCTGGATGCTTCTTACTGCGGATTACTCGTCCCGTCCAGCAACAGAGCTGTCCTCTTCTGTGCGACCTGCTCTCTCGCATCTATATTTGCCACTGTCACACCCGTTCCCTTCGGCTGTTGCTTTAGGCTAGCTTGATCTATCTTTTTTTCTTCTTCTTTTCTCTCTTCTCTCCTTCTCTCTCACTCTCTGGCTGAGCGCTGCCATCACCTTACATGGTACCTACTGCGAGCCGACCCACGCGTCTATCATTGCTTTTCTAGGGACTCTGACGACTCAGCCGTTCCTTCAAAAGAATTAAGAAAGTGGAGGAGGAAGAAAAAAAGACCCCCCAAATTATCCTGCCCTCTAGAGGAACGTCATCCAAGAATCTTGACACAAATCTTTTCCAAAACTGCTCTTCAGGCATCCCGGGCGACTTGAAGACCTTCACACATATTCTTTACCTTCGGTGCCCGTAACAAGACTCACGGACCATCGCGAACCCTTTTACTCCTGCGTGCTTCATCAGGGATCTGGGAAGGTCTCCACAGATTCTATCGCCAAGTGGGAGACGACCTCCTGGAAGCGGAAGGGCAAGTGTGGGACATCGCCCATCAGCAGCCGGCCCCGTCAGATTTAGCATCAGAAATTGGACCGAGAGAGGCGCCTGGAAAGCACGGCAATCTCTTCAGCACTTGTCTCGCTCCGATCGTCCATTTACGGCGGCTCCTGTCCCGGAGGCTACCCTCAGACGTCTCTCTTAAAGGACTGAGGACCCTCTCCGCTCGAGTTTCTTCGCCCTGTCAGTCCCTCAGCTCTGACCCCGACTGGGCCCGGGCATCTTCATCTTGATCACAATCTCGTTCCACTCTCGGCTCGTTACCGTCAAACCCGGGTGCCAATGCTCGTGGCTCATCCTTGACGCTGCAGGCACTTCACGATTTGACTGACCTCCAACCCACCGGATATTTCCCACTCTTTAGGCCTCGAGGGCCGTCGACTAAGGGACTTCAACCCCGAATTGCACCACGCAACAAACAGACTTCGACTGAAGACTACTGCTCCTCATCCTCCTCCTCCTCCTCCTCCTCCTCCTCCGTACAAGCAGACCCCCTCCCCCCTCCCCCTCCCCCCCCTCCTCTCATATTCAGCCGGCGCGCTGGTCTGCTTTCCTCCAACCAGCATCACAACCGCAGCCTTCGCCCCTCCCGTCCTCCTCCAACAATCCCATCAACCTCGCCATCTCTATGTCTTACCGCCACTGAACGGAACGGTCTCTCCGTGGTGTCCACTCCCCTCCCGGCCCGACCCTCTGCTTATCGACATCTCGCATCGGAGCGACGCGACTGCGCTGAACAGGTGCAAGAAGCATCGCGAGATCACAACACAACAAACAAGATGGCGGCCCCGGGAGCAGCAAGGCCCGAGGTGGGCGACATTTTGTTGGTCATTCGTAAGTCACCACTCCAGACCGCAATTGAGCAATCCCACTTGGTGAGATGAGCTGTGGGTTTTCGGCTCTGGGGGGCCCCTAATGCCAGCCAGGCATTGGCTGCGTTGCCCTTGGTCCTCGTCAGGCCTCTCTCTCTCTCTTGCGCGCCAGACCAGGAGGACAGTTGAGACTCGGCCTGCCGATTCGATCTGGCCTCGTCCGTCCACTTCATGCATACATGGCGGTGCATGCGCGCGTGTGGTCGACTGCCGAGATTCGAAACCCTCAGATGACATTCCAGTGGCTAACCTTGCTTGTCCAATTTCTCAAATAGATGACTTCACTGCCCGAAGTTCCGATGAACTGACCCTGGCAAAGGGGGATCGAGTCGAACTGGTCGAGAGGGATGATGAGTTTGGTGACGGCTGGTTTTTGGGAAAGCACTTAACCAACGGGAACAGCGGCCTCTTTCCAGAAGGTATGTCTAAGCTTGTTTGGGCCTTCCCTTTTGCGTGGGATGGCGCACGCAACTTCCAGTATTGCCAAATCGCCTGGCCAGCCTACATTCGATGTTCAAGTTGGCGGTCGCGCCTTGTGTCGTCACAGAAGCTTTCGCTCCTCCTGCGGCCTGTGCTAGCTGGTCCACCCTGCTACAGTTCACTGACCCCGAGAACTATCACAGTCTATACTCGCCCTGCGCCTAAGAACACCACCACCACCGCAATTCCTTCGAAACCACCTGCTAAAACCCCAGAACCACAAGCCATCCCTCCGACACAACCTACCCCCACAGCGATCTCGTCCGAGCAAGCTCAGCCTTCGTCGTTACCGGCCCAGGCAAGCTCAAGCCCGCCACCATACACAGCGGCCAGCGTTCCCAACGTCGCGATCACGAATAACGCCCAGGCCTCGTCTGGGATCGGCCACCCCGTCCTCCACGAGACCCTGAACGTCATTGACGAGCATATCGACGACTTGCGTTTGGGCCCGGGCAATGGCAGCTCGCGGACGATCAACGACTCCGGGAGCGAATACAGTTCACACATAGGCCACAGGCTATCCTACATTCAGGGCGAGGAGACAGACGAAGAAGAGGAGGGCACTCATTCTCGTCTCGAGGTGGAATCCTGGAACCCCGACCAGGTTGCCGAGTACCTCTTCACATCGGGCGTCGAGAAGCACCACTGCGAGGTCTTCCGAGATCAGGAGATCTCCGGAGAAGTGCTGCTGGGTATGGACCAGACATCGCTCTTCATCAAGGCTTTTGACCTTGGCTCCGTCGGGAGGCGCTTGAAGACCTGGCAAAAGATCAAGTCTCTACAGGACGAAGTCAACGGTCTCGGTGGGCGGAGGGGCACGCTGTCCTACGGCAGTGAAGCAGGCTCTGACGGCGGCGGGAGAAGAACAAGGAGTCGGAATAATACGGTCACTGGCTCCATCGGCTCCATCAGCAAGCTACCGCCTATTGATGATAGGCCTCTGTCGCAGCAGAAGCGCCGGTCCATCGCGTCAACGCCTAAGCTCGACCCTACTGGCGTCCCCGGGTCTCCAGCGTCGCAGAGGATACTGGACAGCCCGACGAGACCCAACCACGAGAAGCGACCGTCGGCTGCTTCTGTCCGCGACCTTCACCATTCGAGGAGACATTCGTCTACCGAGTTCCGGGTTGGCGGCATAACGATCGGAAATGTTGCCGGCTCTACCCCGAAGCTGATGTCTAGCGGAACTTTCCCCCTGGCAGAGCAGGCTCATAAGAAGCAGCCCTCCTTTGACCGGAATTGGACACTCGGGGGTGCCTCGGTTTCAGCTAGGCCCGTCTCCGGCTCGAGGCCGCTCTCTGGTACTGGCTTCTTGTCACCCGACGCCGAGCTGCAGGACTCGGCTGTCGATCTCGACCGGGGCTACTTCTCCAGCACGGAGGGCGGAAAGCCTCGGAACGTACTGAAAAAGCGTGATAGTGTGGCGTCCCACACCCGCAATACGAGTTACACAGAAGAGCAGAGGGTGAGGAGCGCAACTGCCATGGCGCGCCACTCGAGGTTTGGTAGCTTCGGTTCAGCTCGAGGGGAGTCACTGTCGACAGCGGCACAGAAATATTATGGCACGACGGCGACGGCGGCGGCGGCGGCGGCGGCGGCGGCTGGGAACCATAGGAGGACCCTGTCGACAGCCACGACCGATTCGCTGCGCCCTGTACTACCAAGCAAGGACTTGCCCCCGACCGTCACGAAACTCGATAATGTCTCCGCGGACAACCTGACAGTGTCGCCCTTGACACCCGTCTCACCAGGGAAGGGGCAGGGCACGGATTTCAAAAACCCGCTCAAGGTCCCCGGGCTGAGGGCCATCTCTGACGCAGTTACCGGCCAGGAGCGAGCCAAGGTTGCGCCGAGTCTAGACTCACCTCTCAGGGATTCCCCGCTGCAGTCTCCCTCCAGGACAGGGTCCAGCACCCCCAGCGTCGGCCCAAGCTTCGAGATGGACTCGCCTGACACGGCGAAGAGCCCCAGTACTATGGCCACCGTGACGAGCAAGGGCAGCAAGAAGAAGTCCAAGAAGGACACCAGTGCGTACACACGTGGACTGCTGAAGGTGTCTCCACGCGAGGCGATGGTGGATGCCGACTACAGCGGCTGGATGAAGAAGAAGAGCAACACACTTATGACGACATGGAAGCCACGACTTTTCGTTCTCAAGGGCAGGCGGCTGGCCTATTATTATTCGGAGGATGATGAGCAGGAGAAGGGTCTCATCGACATTTCATTCCACAGGGTGCTCCCGGCAGACAATGAACGGCTGACGGGCCTCCACGCGACACTCACCGGCGCAGGGAGCACCCCTACGATACCCGCCAACACCACCGTAGCGACACTTGCTGATACTCAAGCCAGCATCGACATCAGCTCCACGCCCGACTCCATCTTCATCTTTAAACTCGTCCCTCCTCGAGCCGGCCTGTCCCGGGCCGTCAACTTCACGAAGCCGACGGTACACTACTTTGCCGTTCCGAACATCAAGCAGGGTAGGCTGTGGATGGCAGCTCTGATGAAAGCGACTATCGATCGCGACGACACGCAGCCCATTGTGACCAGCTACCAGCAGAAGACCATCTCGCTACAGAAGGCCCGCCAGATGCGCCATAGGCCTCCGGCACTGATGAACCTCGACGAGAAGGTAGAGGGCGACGAGGAAAAGAAGGCTGATGGCAAGGAGACAAACGGTGGCGGGCTAGGCATCTACAACGGCACCGGCGAGGATAGCGCCATCTCGGGGCTTGAGAAGCTCGGGCTGTCCAGGGTCGGGAGTGAGAGGAGCAAGGAGCTTGAGAACGGCGAGGTCCCAGCGAACCTGCCGATGAGTGCGTAGTGGGAACTCTGACAGCCACTGGCAGGACCTCCTTCCAAATCCGAGGTGGTGGCTAGATGTGGGAATGGTACTCTTAAGCCAGATGGCAGTTTCTCTCTCTTTCTTTGAGCATCGACAAAGTGCACTACAGTTTTCTTGTTGTACCCAATCCTGAATACCCCTTTCCCTTCACAGACTATGGGTAATGGATGCTTCATATACCCCCTTCATTAATTTTCGATTCTATTATTATTACTACTACTACTACTACCACCACTACTTATTCTTTTACTTCTTTTTTTTCTTCTTTTCTTTCCGTGTGGCCAAAAAACCAACACAGACGTTAGCAACAAGGGAATTTGAGGGAGGGGTACCAGAAGGCTTTGGGAACCTCATCACCGTCGGCAAGGGAAGGAGGAAAGAGAGGGCTTCTTGCTTCTTGGTGGTGACGATACAGGTGGACGCGCGACGAACGAACGCGGGTCCTGCTTTGTCTTGGGAAAGTAACCGGCGGCTGGAGCTTATTTTTATAATATGAGTGAGGCGCTAGCTCAGGAGCGGCGTCGTCGCGGGATCCGGGAATAGCTGATTGTTACCTGAGGTTGGTTGTGGGTGCGCGCGTGGGTGGGTAGTTGTATCTACGATGGATAGGGAGTAGCAGTTTAGTGTCTGTACGAAAGCTTTCTGACACTGGGATCTTGTTTGTGTATGGTTTCTCGTGTTGTTTCTGCCGTTTGATATGCCTCTGTGGGATCTGGTGGGGCACTCACCTTGATGGATGCTCTGCGTCTCCTTTTCTTCTTTTCCAGCCTGTTTCTTGCTCTTTGGTAGAAGGAAAAGCGTGTGGAAGTGAGACATAATTTTGCTATCTATGTTCATCTGTTCAGCAGCCTACCCTTTTTTATTATTGATCGTAGCTTATCATCCTTGACAATCCTGTTAGACAGCCTATGTCTGTGGACCAAGGTATAACGACATTTTCTCAGTCACCATGTATTCTTATCACTTCAGGAACCCCGACGACAGCGCGGGACAGGAATGGAGTAAACGTAAATGGAACTCCCTTGACGGTCTCTGGGGTCGTAATGAGAGAGTATCAGTCTCGGCTTCTCCATCTTGCCCGAGCTGCCGAGGTACGTAAATAATCATTTATAAACGCCAGCTGCGTCTCCACGCTGATCATCTATCTGTGCTCTACTGACCTCACTCACACTCATAAACGTCCAATCTGTATCTATCCTATTACTGATACCATGACTGTGCTCAACACACAGCACGCCAAGGACGTCCAGTCCATCAAGTCTCTCATCCAGGCGTTTTTCGACTCGATCAACACAGCAGACACAAAGATCCTCCAGACCCATTTCTTCCCCTCGGCCGGCCTCACCATCCTCCGGCAGGACCCCCCACTGCCGCCTGAACATTCCGCCGACGCAGGTACCGCTGCGGGGACCTGTGCTGATGCCAAGCTCACCGTAATCACGCGTACGGACATCGAGTCCTTCATCAAGCTCCTCGAGGACGGCCAGAAGCGGCGGGAGGGCCAGCCACCAGGGCCCGTCCTCCACGAGGCGCCGGACCTGGTGGCGACGGAGGTGAGGATCGACACGCTGTTTGCGATGGCTTGGAGTCCGTTTCGGGTTACCTTTGATGGGAAGCTGCACCATTATGGCACGTTTGTGTATACCCTGGGCAAGACGGGAGAGGAGTGGAAGATTGTGGGTTTGACGCAGAATTATAGGAGAACGCCGGGTTGGCCTGAGGGGCATGGAGCTGATCTCGTGTGATGGTGATGGATCATGCTGGCGTTACGCCTTGTAGCTTGGAGATGATAGATGAAGTTGATGTTTGCATATTAAATTACATTCATTCTCACATCGTGTCTTCTTTAGACTGCCTGCAGTATAAATCATGACAGTTGCGAAGCGTGGGGGATGATAAAAACATTAGAGAGCGAGAGGAGTCTCTAAAATTGAGCCTGAGTACAGGATGACTGGCCCACAAGCGAGGAGAAGGGGGTTTCCCCCCCTCCCCCCCCCATCCCCCCCCAAAAAAAAAGAAGAAAAAGAATGATTGCTGTAATTAATTGTTGATAGTGAATGAGGAGTTAGTGTTTACAGTGCAAGTAACTAGGCCCTGAAGACTTCCCCTGTAAGCACCGTTGACCCTAACCCTGTACTTAATAGCCGTCCATAACAAGACTTCTCTAACCTAAATACTTCGTCACTCACCAAAGCTGATGTCCTTCGAAATCTTGTTTCCCTCATGACGAAGCTCACAGAAACCAAAATGCCATCAGGGGCTGGTTCCGAACAACCCAAAAAGAAACAGAGACTCGCCAAGTCATGCGAACAATGCCGAAATAGAAAGGTTCGCTGCGATCTGCGCTTTCCTTGTGGGCCATGCTTGAGATCAAGGGACCGGCTGAACTGCGCGTATCGAAACAACCCTGGCGACCCCGTTGTTCCTCGCACAGATCCATCAGCAAACGAGCAGACCGCGCCGGTACCACTTCCTCCTAAACCCGCTGCTCTGTATCATGAAAGCAGGTTTCAGTTGTCTCCTGGCCGTGGTGATCATGGCTTTGCGGCGCCCGCCACCACAGGCCTCACCGCCGCTCCTCGCAGCAACAGTGCCGGACATGCTGTCGCAGTGCCTCAAGTTTCCCTTGAAAATGCATCTCTACCATCTCAGAATGAGTTGATTCTGAGGCTCGAAGAACGTATCCGGCGTCTTGAGGATCAAGCGGCCAGTTCTCGCCCGGTGCCTAGTGGTGAGGCAGAGGCCACCGAAGGTCTGCGAATACAGCCCACTAAACCCCGCCTGCGCTACACACAGGACAAAGTTAAAATGTTTGGCGACACGCATTGGGTTCATACGGCCGAGAAGGTAACTAGAGACATTCTTATCCCAGGTTGTGTTCATCGCTGATGAGAGTCTGCCACAAAAACAAAAGGTCTTCAATTTTGCCTCCTTTGATGCCGACGTGGAGCCAGACTTGGGCCAGGACAGAGTGGACATGAAGAAGGCTTGGAAGGAACTCAGAAATCTGCGTCACTCCATGAAAGCAAAGCAGCAGGCTGAAGCCCCAATAGACCCGTCAGATATCAGTCACTTTCCGCCGCGGAACGTCTGCGATACGCTTGCAACACACTATCTGCAAAAGTTCGAGCGAATGTATCGCATCTTGAGTATACAAAAGCTGAGGGAGCAAATTAATCAGTTCTGGGAGGACCCTCAATCTCTTGCTAAGGTCAGTGTCCCTTTTTACCCTCTCGCGCTGACCCCCCTCCCCCCTCTCTCCTTAAATATGCCACCTCGACCTGTCTTCTGGCTGGGGTTTGGCAGTTGCACGTGAGTTCAACTTGCATGATTGGCACGTATTGCGACAATGATTATCATCCTAATCGATTGTTTACCTGAATCCCTATGGGTCAAGCCCTGGCTGATGTCGACTCATCATCTCTCTACAGCCTTTCGCCATGAAATATATCCTGATTCTAGCCACCGGAATGCCGTTCGCGTCCTTTGCCGGATGCATGGATCAGTCGACACGTCAAGCCAGACAATGGATCCATACGGCTCAGTTATGGCTGGCCACCAACGAGAAGTCAACCATGAATTTGCAAGGTCTACAGATCTTTTGCCTGCTCATCATTGCACGCCAGGTGAATGGTCTCGGACCGTCGCCATATTTCTCTGCCGCTGCGTTGCTCTCGCTTGCCGTGCGCATGGGTCTCCACCGGGACAAGGACTGCTTTCCCAACCTCTCGCATGCACAAGCCGAGTTCATGGCTCGGCTATGGTCCACCGTGGTTGAGCTAGCACTTGTTTCGTCGCTCGAAGACGGCACAGTTCCCTCCGTGGAACTTATGCAACGCGACGTGAAGAGGCCATTAGACATAAACGATTCAGAAATGACCGATGAGCCCACTCATGAGCGGACATATTCTCTAGGTGACCGGGTCACGGACACAACAATTCAGCTGGTACTGCTGCAATCACAACAGCTACGGATCCGTGTTTTGGAAGTGGTCAACAGGACCGGGTCTAGAGCTTCATACAAAACCATCGTGGACCTCGCCAATCGGATGCGAAAGGCTTGCGCAGAGGTATCAGCCTTCTTTGCTTCTCACTCAGGGGAACTGGGGCCTGATGCAGATTTCAACCAAAAATACTTGGATATGTATCTTCGCAAGCACATCCTCTTACTTCATCGACCCTTCATGCTTGAATCTCAACAGGATCCGCACTTCTATCTGTCTCGCAAGATTTGTCTTGAGACAAGCATGATCATGGCCTCTTATACCGACGATCTGAACCTACCGTTCCCGATTATGAGTGATTTTTCGAGTATAATGGTCCATGGGTCTGGCCACCTGCGCGGTGGGTTGAGCCTTGATGTCATCCTCACTCTTGCGTTCGAGGTCAACGCACAGCTCCAGGAGGAGAGTACTCTAGGCCCACCTTCAGGTGATCCGGCCCAACAGCTGGCCCACCAGGCTCGACAGCCGATCACGCGCCTACTGGAGCACATTCGGACGCAGCTGTACGAGATCATCGCCAAAGGAAACCCAACCCTCAAGAGGTTCGGCATAACCTCGGCGCTGCTGGCTCAGCTCAAGGCATTGGAGGCCGGCGAAAACGTCAGAACCGCATTCTTTGATGCCATCAAGGATGCTCTGCAGAAATGCACTGAAGCACTTCAGGCGTACCTGGCCAGCCACGAGACGGCGGCGTTGGGTTCGACTCGGGTATCATCACCCCCGACTTTTGACAATTTTGACTTCGACCTTGGCGACACGGTACGTCTCTCGTCCTGTCCTGAGCGGCGCGGTGTAAAGAGCTTTTCTAGGCTCAAATATGGTGATTGCGCTGATGATCAGTATCCAGCTCGAGGATTCTATGGATTCACTGTTTTTCTTCAACCCCGGCACTTACGAAGGGAGCTCCACCGGTTTTGTGTTCTGAGTCGGGCGACTCAACTGACGAAGTCGAAGCAAATGTAAATGCTGCATCGCAACACAATTCAGGCACAAGATGATGCGCGCACAGGGTAACTGGATAGCGCAGTCTCCATTTATACTGCTCCTGTGGAAGAACTTGTACTGAAAGTACTAATTATGCACTATGTATCGAGGCCATACTGGCTCGTCTCGAAGTGTAGAACAGTGGTTGTACATAATGCGGCACTGGGGGTTATAATTTTCTCCCTTACTCAGTAAACAAATTCTTGCCCCACCAGTCTCTCAGTCAGCTTCCACAACCTCTCAGCCTCGATATCATCCCGAGCCCAGACCTTGACATAGTCGGAAGTCGCCTGGTCGGCGAGTTGGCAATCGTGTACAAAACCGCCATTGGCGTCTGCTCTCGTCAAGTTAGCGTTGTCCTAATCAGAAAAAGGAATTTACTGGTAATTCATCATATCTGGGCTCTTACGTTTCAAATCCGGGCTGAACGCCGCGAAAACGAGGGTAGAAGCGCCGCACTCGAGGCTCTTGAAGGGGAATCTACCGGAGAAGAGTGCCCACCCCTCTGGATTCCCGAGCGCGCGGTCGATGGCAGCTACACAGAGTCTCAGCACACTCAACCATGGTCACCTGCACAGGCGATAGGATCAGCCGGGAGGGGGGGGGGGGGGGAGGGCAAAAACTTACTCATCTCCGCATAGTCCACCGATGGGTCGAGATGCGCGCCGAGAAGGGTGCCGCCGACGAGCCCGGGGCAGAGGCTGTACGCCTGCAACCCGTGCTTCTCACCGAGCTTTGTCGCCAGACTGCGGGCGAAGAGCATGTTGGCAGTCTTGGACTGTCCATAAGCACGCCAATTATTGTATGTCTCGCCGTTCTACGGGGGTTCATATGTAAGTAATGTACATCTCTGGTTTCTCACCAAGGAAGGGGTTTTTTGGACATACGCTGAAGTTGTAGTCGCCCCACCGGATGCTCCCAAGACGGTGGCCACCACTGCTGACAGGGACGATCCGCGGCGCTTCTGACTTGAGGATCTTGGGCATGATCAGGTTGGTTAAGAGAAAAGGCCCTAGGTGGTTGGTGGCGAGCTGGCTCTCGAATCCTTCCGGCGAGACTGCGTACTTGCCGCCCATAATGCCCGCGTTCAGCATGACGACGTCAACGTGGGGGACATCATCATAGGCCAGGAGGGTAGACGCCGCCTCGCGGACGGAAGCGAGAGAGATGAGGTCGACCTGGAGAACACGTGTCGCGGCGGTCGAGATGGCGTCCGCCGTCTGCTGCGTCTTCTCTATGCTGCGGCCGGCCAGGATGAGCAGGCGAGGCTGGGCGGCGGCGATGCTCACGGCGAACGCGCCGCCGATGCTGGTGAGAGATGCCCCTACGATGAGGACGATCTTGTCCTTGATCTGGCTGCTGTACTTTTCGGCAAGCTCAGTTGCGGTGGTCGTCGTGTCATAGGGCGCTGTGTTGTAAGGGGGACGTTCGGAGGCCATGGTGTTTGGGCACGAAAAGCTAACTGAGTCTTCTATGTTTTTATACTCTTATTCTTATTTTTGGTCAAGTACTAGAGGGTAAAAGAGGGCGATGAGGGCGATGAGGGGAACTGAACAGACTCCAAGAAGAACATCCGATCATTTCTTCCTTTTTATACTTACTCTCCAGGCGTGCCTCCAGGGAGCTTCGGCGATAATACCTTTTCATAACTGCGGGGTGCGCAGCGCTTCCCAATGCCCGATGACGATTGTTAATGCATTTAATTACGGACTTAAAGCCCTTCGGCCTCGTTTCTGCCAAAAAAAAAAGGCCGTTGGTCTCAATCGGCTTACAGGTGATTGTTTCCTGTATCAGTCTTCATAACACAATAATCTTTTCGTGATTATTCTTTTCTCTTATGCCAAGTAGGCCTACAATGCAGGCTTGGATCTAAGTGGTCAGTAATTCCTACTCCTTATCACCCACTCCCCCTACTGACTTTTATATGTGAGTACGATTAGTACTGTATAAGGGGGTAGACATTGTGGCGTGAGAAATTCCCGGAGTTTTCAGTAAAGCCGACGGTGTGAACGTGTCTCCCGTCAGCCACAGAAACAATTGAGTCCCCCCCCGGCCAAATGGAGGACGCTGGAGCGACACAGGAAGTGCAGAGTATTGGGTTGTAATATTGATAGAAAGGCAAAGCGTGGAGAGACTGGCGTTTTCCGACAACTATATTGACCGTTCGTGCATTCCCAGTTATTCCTTTTAGCTGTTGCACACGCAAAGACACTTAAGTAAGTAGTATTGCTGTGAGGATTTGGAACATTGTAAAGGCCTTGGTGGGTGCATCTGAGCATCCATTAAACGAAAGCCCCCGGTCAACGTTGTAGCTTATCTACATTGAAGTGCCCCCCCCCCCTTCTCTTTGTTTCTTTTCTTTTCACTCACTGCCTCCCTCTCTTGCTTCCTACATCACATAAACGCTATATGCCCAGTCCTGAAGCTATGGCGTAAAACAAGCCCATGCTTCTGAGTTGCTATTGCCAGATGTCCGTGGATCTTGGACTGCAACTCTACAGTGATAACCCGGTCCTAGTAGGAAGATTCAACAAATTCTGAGGAAAGAGAAACACACTGACCAGAGGTGATAGGTACGAAATATGATCAATCATCATAGTAATCAGTTGTATGTCTGAAATGACTAATTTGTCTCATAATAAAGTCTCATAGCGGATAGACCATTTGCTAGGTGATCCAGATGCCTACACACACAGCAATAGTTACTTCCGACACAACATGGGCTCGATGACTTGGCCCCCTCCAACCTGGGTAAGCAGACTTGACACTTGCCATACCTAGGAATACGAGAGGAATGTCAGCAGATGCAGATCGACGGGACAAGCACTTATGCACCATCATCAGTGCTCAGGTCTCGCTTATCCTCCCCCCCCCCTTTTTTTCTTTTCTTCTCTCTCTCTTCTTCCTTTGGAGATACCCGGAAAGCTCAGTTGAGAAAGAGCGCCATACCGTGGGGGCCTCACCGAATATTGCATACATTCCCTCCTTGAGGAACTCTGTACGCCAAGACTCGGATGACAGAAGTTCTGAAAGATGTCAGCAGAGGTCACAAAGTACCCAAGGTTTGAAACTTGTGTCTTTGAGAGTGTGGGTGAGCTCGTATTTGTCCCAATTTGGTACACGTGACTCCCCATTTTGTAACATTGACGGGCCGATTCTCACGTAGTGGTCTGACGAGGAAGACGAGTCCGACGGCTGAGAGACACGCCGCTTTGGGAGTAGAGCATTTTGTGCATCTTGTGCATTGCTATTGAAATATGGGCCGTCTGCTGCGTGAGTCCAGGACGCACTTTTTGAACATTGGAGCAGCTCTGTTTGTGGAAAGCTATCTTACCTTGTTGTCAACACACCCTATCCAAGTCGAAGCCAACAATGCTCTCAAAGTCGTTCCTCATCACCCTCGTGTAAGCCCTCGAGTAGTGAGAAGGTTTCGTGAATGGTGACTGACAAGAGGATAAGCGTCGCGCTGGCCACCCTGGCCGAGGCTCGACGTCCACCTAGACCCACGAATCACCACCACGAAAGCATTACAACGACAACAACAACAACGACAACAACGGCGGTTCCGAACGGTGCATGCCCGACCGTGACGGCCACGGGTACGGTCTGCTCGACCTGCATATTCCCAGATTGCGTCGAGCTTTCGACAATCACTAATCCTTGTGATTGCCCGACGTCCGTGGCGACGATCTTGGAAGACTTTCCGTGCACCAGCGGAGGCTGTCATGGAGGCTGCGGCACCTTGTACACAGTTCTTCCGACTTGTGTAAGTACTTTCCAAGTTCCGTCTCTCCGAGCATGAGGATTCTGGAGCAACACTGACGATGCGACAAGGGCTACTGAAAATGCGGTGATCCTTGGGAGTCAATTTGTGTTCTGTAGCACACTTGGCAATCGCTCTGCCCAGGTTGCGGTCCCAATTCCTGGCTTTAGCATTGTTAATATCAGATCTTCTTAGGGCTGTCAGTGAAAATGACGGCCACCTATACAAAGGAATGCTAGAGAAAAAAATCCAGAACTTGATGCCGGCCGACCGAAGGCAGCAAATGAGAAAACTTCTCGAGGATGATATGTACTTACTTAACAGTAGGTAGCATAAAAAGAATTGAGCCATAATGACTACCCAAAATCACAGCATGTGCTATAAGGCAAGCCCACGGCTGCAGTTTTATAATTATGCTGTCCAAATGATTAAGAGATGTTGCATGGATCCTGCAATGAAGTTGATGGTGTTTTGCGAGCCTCGGAACCAACCAAAATTCATATTAAGCATGGGAAGTTTGGACGCATCACAGACTGGAACATGGCACAGTCCTCAACTGGGCTGTGGTAAAAAGTCGAGTTTGAAAGGCTCATATCCAGAATCTATCCTTCCACAGCGGCAACAGCGGCAGCATCACCTCTCAGCTCGGCTTCGTTGAATTCCTGATCGTGTGCCGGCAGCTCAAGATGGAATTTGTACGCCGGCGCCACCTCCACCTTGACTTCGCCATCTGAGACTAGGGCAAGGAGGTGGCCTCCCCGCTTCTTGTCCGCGCTGATAAAGTGCAGGTGGTCTCCAGCTACGCTCACGTTCTGCATGTACGCGGGCGAGCGAAATCCGATGATCGTTCCCTCGATTGGGTCCTCAAAGGTCTTGGACGTCTGGTGGGCCCCGACCTCGGTGAGACCTTCGTGCGGCTTGCTCTGTCCACCCACCGTCCGGACCGTGACGCTCTTGAAGACGCCCTGTATGCGGATGGCAAGATAGACGTTATGAGCTTCCGGGAGGAGGAAGGTCAACAAGCCGTAGAGATCGGCCTTGTCTGATAGTACGGCGCCGGTGGCCTGCTCTGGCTGGAAATGCGTGACCATGGCGAAGGGCGCCACGACCTTGGACCCTGGGCTCACGTCGACGGATGCCACGGAGCCGTCCGACTTCATCTGGTAAGCCACGCCGTCCAGGACGATCATCTCGCCCACCATGTGCCGAAACGTGCCTAGGCCGTGGTCTCCGTGGCTGAGGAGGGTCGAGATGGGCAGGCCTTGGTCAGCCACGCCGTCCATCAGAGCGGATACGATGGAATATTGGAAAATCTCATTTGGTGCCATGATGGATGGATCGAGAGAGAGAAAGGTGGGTGGTCCACCGGCTGAGAAGAGGGTTGCTGTCGTCGAGATAACAACCGGCCCGTGCGTGTACTAAGGGAGGGGCCTCAAGCGAGTCTCCTGAGTGAGTATATAGTCCTGATACGATTGGTGAAGATGAAGGGTTTCCAGAGGCTATCTCGAGAGAGGTGAAGCTTGAGGAACAGGTGTCTTGTTGAGGCAAACGAGGCGGCAGGTGGACGAGTCAGATCGTGACCGTTGAGGGAAGCCGCAGGCGAAGGTCTGCTTAGTCATCACGCCCAGCCTCACCTGCTTAATGTACTACTTACTCGACGACGTCACAAAGCTTAAGTTTCCTATCTCACTTCAGGCACAGTCTGCACAGTTCACGACGCTTCGGAAGGTGAACCCTCTTGGCCCAGCTGAAAACATAAATCAACCGTCAGAATGTCCTCAGACGTGGAAACCGTGGACATCGTGATCGATTCTCTGCGGGCCGCGGGGGTCAAGTACGTCTTTGGGGTTCCTGGAGCCAAGATCGACTCTGTCTTCAACGCCCTCGTCGACCATCCCGAGATCAAACTGGTCGTCTGCCGCCACGAGCAGAATGCAGCCTTCATCGCAGGGGCGATTGGCAAGATTACAGGCCGGCCAGGGGTCTGCATTGCGACCTCGGGTCCTGGCACGAGCAACCTTGTCACGGGCCTGGTGACGGCCAACGACGAGGGGGCTCCCGTGGTCGCCATCGTGGGCAGCGTCCAGCGGTCGCAGGCTGCAAAGCGCACCCACCAGAGCCTGCAGGCCGTCGCCCTGTTGAGGCCCGTCACCAAGAAGGTCACCGCTGCCGTTGTCGAGGACCAGGTGTCGGAAATCATGCTGGATGCCTTCCGCGTGGCTGCTGCCACCCCGCAGGGAGCTACTGTCGTGAGCCTCCCGATCGATATCATGACGGCAGGCCACAAGTCCTCGATGCCTGCCGCACCGGCCCACGCGTTTACCCCGCCTGCGTATGGACCATCCTCCGAGGCCGCCCTCGCTGAAGCGGCCAAGCTGATCAGCAAGGCCAAGTTCCCAGTGCTCTTCCTGGGCATGCGGGGCGCAGACCAGAAGGTGGTCGATGCAGTCCACGGATTCCTGCGGAAACACCCCCTACCGGTCGTAGAGACCTTCCAGGCAGCGGGTGCCATCTCTCAGGAACTAGTTCACCTCTTCTACGGGCGTATTGGGCTCTTCCGCAACCAGCCGGGCGACCAGATGATCAGGCACTCGGACCTCGTCATCACTGTTGGGTATGACCAGGCGGAATACGACGCCAACCAGTGGAATATTGAGGGACACGGCCTGCCCATCATCCACATGGATGTTACCCAGGCCGCTATGAGCGTGTCCTACAGCCCCAAGCTGGAGCTCATTGGCTCGATGGCTGACAACCTGGCCGCGCTTACCGACAGAATTGCTACGGTGGCGCACCCCCAAGATACCCAGGTTGGCCAGTCTATCTACAAGACCTTCCACGAGTGGGAGACCAGCGCCAAGGCCCAGGGCACAGCCAACCCGAAGGACCCTGTCCATCCTCTCCACTTCATCAGGTTGCTGCAGGCGATGATCCCCCCCAGCACGACTGTGACCAGCGACGTGGGGAGCCTGTACATATGGCTCTCTCGCTTCTTTTATTCCTACGCCCCAAGGACATTTCTGGTCAGCAACGCGCAGCAGACCCTAGGTGTTGCCCTGCCGTGGGCCATCGGCGCGTCACTGGTCCACGGCCCCGAGCAGAAGGTAGTAAGCGTAAGCGGCGACGGCGGCTTTCTGTTTAGCGGGCAGGAGCTGGTGACAGCCGTGCAGCAGGGCTGCAACATTACCCATTTCATATGGAACGACGGCAAGTATAACATGGTGGAGTTCCAGGAGGTCGACAAGTACGGCCGGAGTGCAGGCGTCGACCTGGGCGGTGTGGACTTTGTCAAGTACGCAGAGGCCTTCGGGGCAAAGGGGCTGAGGGCAACCTCAACCGAGGAGATCGAGAGTGTGATGAAGGAGGCATTGGCATACAAGGGTGTATGCGTAGTGGACGTCGTGATCGACTACTCGGACAATCATGACCTAATGACGAATGTAATAGCGGGCAGTATATCATGAGAGAGTCATAGGAAGTTGTGTCATCAGACGCTTTTCTTTCTGATCTAGACAGTCCGTATCACCATGAGGCGAAAGAGGATGGTGACTTCGTGTCCTTGCTATGTCCTGCTGCCTGCTTGCGTCTTTTCGTTTGTGTCTCATTGCTGCCGCTCAGGGGTCTCTGAGGAAGGGGGCCGTCTGTTCTAGACCTCTACCAAACACCCGTCCCCCTCCTCTCCCTCCCCAACATTTTCCGACCGACGGAATCCAGTAGAAGTTTCTACTCATTGCTTCACGAGCTGGTTACTGGAGATGGTCAAGCGTCGGCCTGGGATCTTCCCATCAATGTATCACAGTTACAACTCTTGTGGTTGCTTTGCAGGTGAACACAGGCCACTCATATTGCAGAAGTTACGCCACTGTCAAGGTGTTGATGCTCTGCTCCGTCATAATGAGGTAACTGGAACATTGAGATGTGATGACTATTGGGGATGCCTGCAGCCAACAAGGTAGCATACCGGTAGGGGTTTGTCCCGTGTAAAGTGTCCCTTCAGTCGCCTAGCTACTCCAGACCGCCTTTGGCCTTTTGCAAAGCGGCCCGAAAAAGAGGCCAGCTCTAAAAGGAAGATCATTATACAAGAGGGGGTCAGAGCGGCTGGACCTGTGAAACACTCCGGTGCATTAGTGATGGGAAGCAGAAGAAAACCCCACCAAACCCCCCCCCCCCTGCGAAGAAGCAACATGAAAAAGCGATGAGCGGGACGGGGACTCAATCCGGAGTGTGTGGCGTTGGCTCCCAAGAAAACGAAAGAAAAAGTAATCAAGAAAAGAAAAAAGGTGATGTATCGAGAGGCTGGCGGGAGAAAGGAAAGGCGGCACGCAGCATGTTGATGAATACGAGCTAGAGTTCCTTTTTTTTTTCTTCCTTCCTTGCTTAGGACAGGGTGTGATGTTACATAGTAGTATATGCAATGCACAGGTTTCTTTTTCCCTTTGAGCCAATAGTGTATTTACGTGGCTGGGGTAATTCCGGCCTGTCGACGCTTGTGGCTGCCCCAAGACATCAACGTGGACCAATGCAAAACGTTGGCCACCACACCTCTTTTACATGTTATGTGTTTACTTCTTTCTCTCTGAAACCTCGCATGCAGCATCCTGATAGTAGATTCCACTTTTCCTCTCTACAAGATCAAGACCGCCAATGGGAGGACCTTGGAGCGGCACGTCTGACCCCTCCACTAAAACTCTTTCTCACATACTTCTGGCAGAGGCGGGATCATGCATATGGCCCAATGGGCGTCTTGATCATACAAATCAGCTCATACGTATCATAAAAAATTGCAAAGCTATCCCTTGCATTGTCGCACAGCATGAAGCATTGCTGCCCTTGTGCTCCAATAACACCCTCTCCTGGTGGCGAAAAGCAGGAGAACAGACACGGGATCCGCCACTTTCCACGTCTGTGTGTTTCTTTTTGGCAAATCCTGTGGAGACAGGATTGGCCCTCATGATCCTTGAGAACGCGGGATGTGTATGGACGCAAGATAAGGCAGGGAAGCACAAATTACTTTTTCAGCTTCTTCTTCACACAGGCCTTGCTTGTCTCAGACTGCAGGAGGTCACGGCATGGATGATGGAGGGGATGTAGGTTGATTGGATACTGGGCTGCCAGGTTTGCAAGTAGTTATCCATGCCCAGGCATGCTTCCCCAACAGAATGGGTTACAATACATGCAGCACGGAGAGGGGAAGAAGATTAGGACAAAACAGGCCGGGGGAGCATTTCTATCCAATCACCCTGGGACTGCGGTTGGAATTTTCTTGATAAGTGTGCCCCTCCTCCTTCTATTTCTCCCTCTATCTTTCTAGAAGAGTAGAGAACAAGACCTGTGCTTCCCACCTCGTGGCCCCCCCCCTCCCCCCTCTCAATCTCTCCCTATCTTGTACTTTGTTGATCATCCTCTTTCAGCCAGGGCCTTTGCCGCCACCACCATCATGTCTGCACTCACACAGGAGGCCCCTGTGCCTGCAGTTGTTAATTCTCAACCTGCACAAGAGCCACCTGTGTCTACAGTTGTCAGATCATCGGACCTAGTCAACAATGGACTCTCATCCCAGGATTACGAGATATCTGCTTACTCAAGGATAATTGGATTAAACAATGTATTTGACAATTCAAAAGAACAGTTGCGAGCTATTCACCAGGAACTTGATCAGAAAATCAAAGATGCCGAACAAGTCTACAAAGAGAAGGAGCCGGAACTCAGGGCCAAAGCTGAAACTCTGGAGGGTGATTATAGAAATATTCAAGAAGCGATCAAATCCCTGCAAATGTTGGCTCGAAACAAGTTGAAGGAGCTGGAAGTCACAAACCAGAAACTGAATGCCTTGGGCCAAACACGCCGTGAAAAGAAGGCTGCAGCCGATCTAGAGAGTAATATATGTATAAGTATATTTAAGCATGTACATGCCATGGAGTTGTTGGTATGTATATTACTTCCTTTTCGTTGTGCTGCCCTTCCATCCCCATCAAAAATCTCTGCACTCAGGATGAATGTGTCTGGGGAGAGAGGGGGGGGGGGAGAGACGTGTGAATCAATCATAAATGCTGACTGGAAGCAGGATTTGGAATCTAATGTGCCACAAAGCCCACAAAGTGTGTCCACACTGGACAATGGGGAACCTGGGGCTTTGGAGGACTCCTCGAGGCCAGATGGAAACAATCATGCTCTCTTGGCTCCTATGCAGCCTCCAGCTGGCGCGTCCTATGTGTCCACCCCAAAAAGTGGGCATAAACGCAAGAAAGACGACAGCAGGAAAGAAGGCGACCACCAAAGAGGCGGCCCCAAGAAGCCACGGGCCTCGCCAAATAGTCCACAGAGGGCTAGGTCTCCCCGTCGAGAAAGGTCTGTTGATCGACGGTCCCATGACCGACAGTCCCAAGACTCGGACCGTTCTACGACGATGGTTAGTATGTAAAAGTTGCTATTTATATTATAATTATAGCCCTTACTGGGGAAACCTGCAGCTGATGGTTGGGATTCACCTGCAGCCTCTTCAAGAAGCCGACCCGCGGAGCCCCGAGACCGGCGACAGCCAGCACGACTGCCAGAACCAAATCCCTACGCTGAGCGCCAACGCTGGCTTTCATGAGATACAGGGACCTGAGCCACCTGAGGAGGAGCTCGGTGGCGGGGCCGAGGCCTCATGCAGTGGCTACAACAACGAAGCACCCACGACGCGACCCAGGATAGAAGAAGATGATGCGTCTGTCTTTGAAGGTCTCAGTCCCAGCATGGATGAGCAGACCACAGGAGAGAGTCTAATTAGGACATCCTTCCGGAAGGTGTACTTTAATACATGCTGCAACGATGATAAGCAGAAGCTGATTGAATGGCCTATCTCTTCGGGAGCTTGGTATACCTTCGCCTGCGACCCATGCAATCTCCGCTGGTCGGATAACCCTCTCTTCGAGGCGAAGCAGCATCTGTCAACACCACAACACATGGGTTCCGGAGACGACTACGATGATGCCGTCAGGGTGTTTGGATGCCTTGTCCTTAACTGTACCCATAAGCTCTCCGTCAAGAACAATAACCGGATCTATGCATACATCATCGACGGCCTGCTCAATATTCCCAACCTCGCCGGACCAAGATCTGCCCCTAGTCCTCGCGAACATACTATTGTGATGCACACCAGTCAAGAAGAAAATGTCGATAAAGAAGCACAAGACGGCAACAGAACTGCTGGAGATGCTGCTGGGGCTGCTCCAGAGAACCTCGAAGCTCATCGTGCAGGCGCTGCGACTGCCCAAGGCCGTAGGAACGAGTCAGGCAACGTGGACGTAGGGGGTCCCGGGGACGAGAGACCACCTGGCCAAAGGTTCAAAAAGAAATTGAGCGTAAGTGAATACGTAGCCCGAAAGAAGGCATCAAAAGCAACCGATAAATAAGTAGGTAAGACGCCACAGAGAGGCGCATATATCTGGAGAAAAAGGAGTTCGAGGACTGTGGGGGGGGGGGTGTCTTGAGTGTTATTACCAGACATCTAGAGACTTTCTTTCATTGTCGGTTGAAGGGATATTGAGAATGACTATGGAGGATTTATGGACGAGACCATGACGAACTGCTTTCACATAGTAAGGAATCATTCCTAGTTTTTAGTTTTTTTTTTTATGAGGGTTTCCCCCCCCCCCCCCTTTCCTTTTTGCCTTTCACTCTCTATAATCTCTACTTTACTACTGCTTCTGCCTCCTATCAAATCCTCTCTGAAACCTCGACAATGATATCCGCCAGCTGTTCCGGCCTCGAAAGCATTGGCGAGTGTCCCGACGCGACCTTGATGCTCACCTCCGAACCAGCAGCCTGGGCAAACTTTTCCTGCAGAGCCGGGGGAAGAGCTGTGTCAGCCGTGCAGACCACATACGTCGACGGCACATAAGAGTAGGCACAGCGCGTGAGCACGGTATCGAAGACGGCAGCGCTCTGCACGACCGTCATGTCCGCCAGAGACGCGGCTTCTTCAGGCGGCAGGTCGTTGTACATGGTCCCGCGCGGGTCCAGCATCCTGAGGCGCCCGTCCTCGAACCCGTGGTTGGGATTGTCGCCCATCGCGTCGCCGATTGTCTGGCCCCGCGGCATGACAAACGCCGCGACGTAGATGAAATGCGCGACGCCGCCCGAGAGGCCGCGGTGCGCACGGCTGGTCAGCGTCAGATCCTCCGGGACGGCCTCGGCGCCCACGAGGCCACCGTAGGAGTGCATGATCACGACGACCTTCTTGGCCTCGTCCTGGATGAGTCTTGAGAGGGCGGCCTCGACGACTGCGGCGTCGTCTGCTAGGGTCTTTTGCGCGAAGTCGGGCTGGTCTTGGCCTATAAGGCTGGGCAGTTCTGGCTGGACGACCTCGAAGCCCCGGGACTGTAGCAGTTTGGCCCACGGGCGGTAGACGTCGGGGCGCTGGAACGAGCCCTGGACAAGGAGGATGGTTGGGCGAGCAGGGGGCGCCATGGTGACTGCGTGGTAGCTGAAGACGGCGACTTGTAGGGAGCTGAGAGGAGATGAGGGTTGCGAATGATATCTGTCTGCTGTTACGAGATCACGAAGGAAGTAATATTGCTCGAGACATACCAAAGTAAAGTAGATGTTTTTAAAGGAGATGATATTTATAATATAGGCTGTGTACAGTGTTCTCTGTCAGGTGGAAGGGTGGTTGGTGATTTTCAGCAGCTGTTGGATCGAAGGATTCTCTGTGTACTTGGTAGACATGGCCATTATTGGTCAATAGTGGTTGAAATATGGGTTCGTAAGCACTAAAGAAGTAATAGCCACAATAATTATGGATTTATCATAACAAGGCCTGAATCCAAGCACTGGCAGTTTTGTAAAGTAATCAGGTTGTAAGCAATTGAATATATTATCACGTTCTTCAGACAATAAGTGCAAACGTCACCCTTGCATGTATACTCGGTTGATTCCAAAAGATCGCCAAGGATTTTCGAGAGCGAGAATAAAGGTTGGTTCTCTTGTTTCCTTGTGCTGTAATCAAGTGTGTACTTAAAGGTAGGTAGGGCACACCTGCTGGCTGACATGGTGCTGGTCTCTCTTGTCTACTAAAGTATACGGCACCACAACACTCGATGTTGAAGTTCACTTGATAGGCCAAGGCTTGTCGGCTTTCCCTATTCCAGATGGACTCTTGTTCGTTCATAAAGTGGCCCAAAACCCCGCGAATTTCTAGATCCATGATATCGCATTCTAGACCCACGCGAGGGGGGATTCCCCTGCTTCAGAGTGAACATCACACAATAACACCGTGGGTTCCTGTTGCTGTCTTGCTTGCCTGCCCTACAAGGGACGAGATGGAAGGAAATCATGTACATACAATACACCATGTGGACTGAGAACATGCCTGGCCTGCTGGAGAACCAGCAGCGCAACCCCACGACACCCACTCTCCTCCTCCTCCTCCTCCTCCTCCTCCTCCTCCTCCTCCTCCTCCTTCTCATCCTCGCCATCAGCCGCACCCTCCTCATAGCCCTCATCTGCACCGTCCGCTCCCTACCCGGGCTATGGGACTTAGCCCTCACCAACCTCGTGCTAAAATACCGCAGGCAGCCACCAATGCCGGCCCAGGAATGTTTCCCTTATGCCCTTGGGCGCGAGGACAAGTCTCTGTCCCGGCCTCCACCTCCCCATGATGCAGCTCCGCAGCGCCACAGCTCTCTTCTTTAGAAAGTGCCGCGGTGCGCGGCTGACTGCTGCCATGGACGGACGATAGGATGGTGGTGATGGAGCACTTTTCCGTCGCGCCAGAGCGGCATAGTTGTAATATTGTCCTTTCCTGATCTGGGCACAGAAGTGAAGGAAAGTCCTGTGCGTCCCGAGGCCGAACACTCTGTCTGCAGAGCAATAAACCAGGGAAGCCACATGGAGAACCTCTGGACAGAGAGAAATAGAAATCGTTACGGGAAGGACAGATAGACAGCATCCAGAACGTAACCAAGGGGGGCGGTACTTGACCACCTGTGGCGTTCAGCCTCGCGCCCAAATGTCGTCAGCCGGCTCGTCCAAGACCCACGCGTTCCTGTTCGGGAAGCTGGCAGCCTCGTCGCAGCAACGCGGCCACGCGCGCCCAAGACAATGTAATCAAGTAAGCACTAATAATCCCATACCAAACCGGCCAGAGCCGCGCGATTTCAGGTCATGAGCGGTCACAGGTGGGCCACCTGTTGTGAAGACATCGTAACAACTAGAGCAAGTAGGCATAGTGCAACATCCGTCTGGTATGTTTGAGGAGGGGAGGGGGGAGGGGGGGGAGGAGATTAAACCTCCAGTAATGACCTCGCCGTTCTCGCAGCATCGAGGGTACATTTCGAGGAGCATGGCATGGGGGGATAAAATCAGCTGACAGTGTTTGATCACAAAGGATGTGCGAGCGAGACCACAAGACTACAGCGGTGCTGTGCTCTCGTGGCAGTCTCACGGCCCATAGTAGCCGTTCCGGCTCTGACGTGTGGATCCTGGCTCCGACGAAGGGACTATGAAATTTTTGATCGTCCAACCCTTTGAGAAGTGAATGGCCACCATCTAGCGACTCGAAGACGCAGGGGGATGGATTCCCCCTCCCTTCGGGTTGTGGACTTTTTGGGGGGAGAAGGGGGGGGGGGGGTTGTTGCACGGTGGCACGACGCAATGAGTTTACTTGCTATATTCCAGCAAACCACCACCATTGACCAAGGCGTGCTCCCAAAAGATTGGTACGGCTCCAGTGGACAACTGGCAGCTTTGGGGGGGGGGGGTCCGTCCCGGTACTACCGGACAACACGAGGGAGCGGAGCGGGTGAATGCAGGAACAAGTGTCAGTCACCGCTCGCTCCGTGTCGTGGTATGAATTGGAAAGACCAGAGTATACTACGATGGGTGGCACCAACGGCGGCGAGGTCTCCAGGGGGGAACACATGGGTTTTTCTGGGTTTTCGGATGCCAGCATGGCCGGCAAGTATTATTCCTCGAGGTCAGTCGTCGATCCGACTCGAGCGTTGGATTGGTAGCGAGAGCGGCCCTCTGTTCCCAACGACGCTCCCCCGCCAATCCCCAGACCAGATTGACGAAAGCGTTAACAAGACCAGGGCTCATCCATCTCTGACGTGGCAGTTCAGATGACCCAGATCTCTCGCTCTGGTGAGGCCATGGTGGAGGGAGGGGGAGAGCAGCCGGGAGAAGTGTCTAGGCGTTTTGTTTTGGTTGAAACATCGAACAGATTTCGGAAGGCAGCAGAGCACTGACCCGAGGGGGATCAGGGTGAAGGAAAGGTCTGGCCGATGAGAAGAGAAGGGGGGGGGGGTCTGATTGATGGGCGCCAGAGATGGGATGGGATGGAACCAGTGTTGTTGCAACGTGATTTGATGTGTCCCAAGGCACGCTCTCATTCGTGATTCTCCTGGGCGCTAATGAGATAGAAAGAAAGTCTGCGCTTCAAGGGCGTCGCAGGATCACCTCATCATGTCTGGGTGTCGCCTTGATTTTGGTTCTGGCTGGGTTGGTTGGCCCTTCGTTCGCTTTGTTTCTTGTTCCTCTGTAGAACCCTGAGATTTGACAACTCAGCAGGTGGTGCAGGCCAGTTAGTGGATCTAGGCCTGGTGGTTTAGGCTCCTTTAGGCGCATTTTCAGGCCCAAGCACATGTGATACTACGGTACTGTACTAACTACGAGATGGCGCCCAACAGCTGTCATTGGTGATTGGGTGCCGAGATAGGACGGTTTGGTCCACCTGAGGCAGTGGCCCGTGCCTGACGCTACGGAGGGTTGGAGACAAGGGGGGGGGGCGGGAAGGGTTAGCAAACTGCTTGAGATTTTCTCCTTGTGCTCCTGAAACTGCAATACACACCAGTGCTCGTTAGGCAGCGCAGGGGGCTATCTATGTTGGGTGTGTGTGTGTGTGGGGGGGGGGGGGGGAAAAAGGGTAAAAAACACACAACGGAAAATTTTATATAATATTAGGAAGGGT